>JXCR01125514.1:99928-139178 GCA_002079205.1 Phalaenopsis hybrid cultivar
TTTTTCTCTCGCCGTTTTATCCATGAGAAGGATATCATCAGCAAAAAGCATACAAGGTACATCCTCCTTTGGATGTCCAGTAAGACCATCCATAACTAAAGCAAAAAGATATGGGCTTAAAGCCGATCCCTGAATAAGACCATCCATAACTAAAGCAAAAAGATAAGGGCTTAAAGCCGATCCCTGATGTAATCCAGCAGAAATAGGAAAAAATAATTTGGTCAATTCTCCTTCAGTTTGAAACACATTAACAGCTCTAGTATACATATCTTTAATGACTTGAATATAAGTCATATAAACACATTTCTTCTCGACAACTCGAGTATACATATCTTTAACGACTTGAATATAAGTCATATCAACATGTTTCTTCTCAAGAACTCTCCAAAGGATATCACTTGGAACCTTATCGTAAGCTTTTTCTAAATCAATAAAATTCAAATGTAGATTCTCCTTATTTCTCTGAACTTCTCCATCAGAACCTTTCAATAAATATATAGCTTCCATAGTAGACCTGCCCGACATAAATCCAAATTGATTATGAGAAAATGATGCGTCTTAACCTATATTCAATTACCCTCTCCCATAATTTTAAAGTATGACACATCAACTTACGTCTTAACCTATGTTCAATTGCCCTCTCCCATAACTTTAAAGTATGACACATCAACTTAATTCCTCTATAAGTTTGTGATGCGTCTTAACCTATGTTCAATTACCCTCTCCCATAATTTTAAAATATGACACATCAACTTAATTCCTCTATAATTTGCGCTTTGGGCCATCTCAATATTCTTAAAAATGGGGACCTGAATACTCTTCCTCCACTCAGACATTTTTTTAGTTTTTAAAATAATATTAAAGAGTTTAGTAAGCCAAGAAACTCCCAACATTCAGGCATCTTTTTAGTTTTTAAAATAATATTAAAGAGTTTAGTAAGCCAAGAAACTCCCAACAAATCAGGACCAAAATACTCTTCCTCCACTCCTCAGACATCTTTTTTAGTTTTTAAAATAATATTAAAGACCAAAATACTCTCCCTCCACTCCTCAGGCATCTTTTTAGTTTTTAAAATAATATTAAAGAAGTTTTATAAGCCAAGAAGTCCCAAATCTTAACATTTACATATTTCATTTGGGATATCATCAGGTCCTACAGACTTTCCACCATTGGTTTTCTTTTTTACTAATGCGACGAGTTTTTAAAATAATATTAAAGAGTTTAGTAAGCCAAGAAACTCCCAAATCTCCCAAATATTTCCCCTTTAAAGTCCTACAGATTTTCCACCCTTGGTTTTCTTTAAAGCCTCCTCAACTTCTTTTTTACTAATGTGACAGTAAAAGTTTAGTATGCCAAGAAACTCCCAAATCTCCCAAATATTTCCACACTTCAATTGGGATATCATCAGGTCCTTACTTTCCACTTGGTTTTCTTTAAAGCCTCCTCAACTTCTTTTTTACTAATGTGACGGTAAATGTTTTCTTTAAAGCCTCGTCAACTTCTTTTTTGCTAATGCGACGGTAAAAATGAAACGTTTTATTCTTTAAAGCCTCCTCAACTTCTTTTTTACTAATGCGACGGAAAAAATGAAACGTTTTATTATAAATATTTCCACACTTCAATTGGAATATCATCAGGTCCTACAGACTTTCCACCCTTGGTTTTCTGCAAATATTTCCACACTTCAATTGGAATATCATCAGGTCCTACAGACTTTCCACCTTTGGTTTTCTTTAAAGCCACATCAATTGGGATATCATCAGGTCCTACAGACTTTCCACCTTTGGTTTTCTTTAAAGCCTCCTCAATATCATCAGGTCCTACGGACTTTCCACCCTTGGTTTTCTTTAAAGCCTCCTCAACTTCTTTTTGCGACGGTAAAAATGAAACGTTTTATTATTTTTCACAATGTTAAGATCACTAAGGTCAATCGTATTTTCAGAAACTTCATTAAAAAGTTTATCAAAGTAACTCATTCACCTATGTAGAATATCTTTTTCTATGAAAAATATTTTTTGATTTTCATCTTTAATACACTTTACTTGAGTTAAATCTTTACTTTTCTTTTCTCTTTGTTCGGCTAGTTTATACATATATTTTTCACCCTTCTTAGTATCTAATATATTATAAATATTATTAAAAGCAGAATTTTTAGCGTCACAGATTGTTCTTTTAGACTCCTTGCGGGCCGTTTGATATTTTTCCCAGTTCTCTAAGCTTTTACATTTAAACCAATTTTATAACATAACTTCTTATATTTTATTTTTTCTTCCACGTTATTATTCTACCATCAAATATTTTTATTTATAAAAAATTTTTCTTTTGATTCTCCAAGCATATCTTTTGTTACTTGTTTAATATTATTTGTTACTTTATCCCACATAACATTTATTTTTTCATGAATATTCAAAATTTTGAAATCTTGAATTTTACTCATAAAAATAATTTTATTTGTCTTTTAAGTTTTTCCACATCTAATTACGATGATGAGTCTTAGTATTCTTTATTTTACAACTCTTAATCTTAAAATCTAGAACTAATAAACGATGTTGGGTATTTAAATTATCACTTGAAATAACCTTACAATCTTTACAATCGCGACGATCTCTTCTTCTCATAAGAAAAAAATCAATTTGTGTTTTATTATATTCACTCTTATAAGTAATAAAATTTTCATCTCTTTTCTTGAATAAAGTATTAGTAATAATAAAATCATATGCTAAAGCAAAATTTAAAATAACTCTACCTTCTTCATTAGTTACTCCAAAACCGTAGTCACCATGAGTATTTTTGAAGTTTTCTACCACTCTACCGACATGTCCATTTAAATCTCTTCCAATAAAAATTCTTTCTTCAAGAGGTATCATTTGTATTTAGTTTTCTAAATCATTCCAAAATTTATCTTTAGACCCTGTATCTAAACCTGCTTGAGGAGCATAAATGATTCCAATGATAATCTTAAGGGCTATATTTCTACCTCTAACTCTATTAATTTTTACAACATTATCTTTCAAACTCTTATCTATAAAAACACCTACACCATTTCTAGCACGACTCTTACCAGAATACCAAAGTTTAAAACCTAAATTATCAATCTCCTCGGTCTTTTCTCCAACCCACTCAGTTTCTTGAATACATAAGATATTAATTTTTCTATGAATTATAATATCAACTAGTTCCATTAATTTACCATTGAGAGTACCTATATTCCAAGATTCTATCCTTACATTAGTTTTATTAGTTTCATGAACTAATTTTTTTACTCGCATTTGCCTGTAATGTGAGAACCCTTGCTTATTTAACACTACACCCGGACACCGGTGTAGTGGCTCTTGCGCACTTTTCACTATATCCAGGTTATACAGCGCGTCGCTTTCAGGGGACGCCCTAGCACTTACACAATGATCAAAATGATTCATTTTGATTCCAATGAATCACAATGAAAAGTAAAATTATAAAAATAAAGAGTAAAAAAAAAAATCAGAAGTGATTCCAATCGTGCTCTTATTACAATTTGTTTTCTTATGGTGATTACAATGGTATGGTATAAATTTATTTCATGACAAGGGAGCCTCATGGTTACTGATCTTGTGCAGATTTAAGCACCC
Source organism: Phalaenopsis hybrid cultivar (assembly GCA_002079205.1). Lineage (NCBI taxonomy): Eukaryota > Viridiplantae > Streptophyta > Magnoliopsida > Asparagales > Orchidaceae > Phalaenopsis > Phalaenopsis hybrid cultivar. Next base: position 103,537 of record JXCR01125514.1, read on the forward strand.
TCACACTGGGGAACATCTGCATTTTACATGCCCACCGCCTCATGACTTCGCTGCATTAGTGCTTGGGCTTCGCAGCGTCTCTGGTCATCAAAGCAAAAGCATAGCAGGTTAGATCTGCAATAATTGAAAAAGCCATGTAAAATTGAAGCCTTCTTCCAGTCTAGGAAGCTCTCTTCTATGGTTACTACACCAGAGCACTATACGATTATGTTAAGCTTATTCTTTATGTTGCCTGAATAGCAGTGAAATTGTACTTCTTGGAGAGAAATTTTTGTACCAAATATCAAAATAGTCTCATGACTATTTACATGAGGCCGTTTTAGTCATGTAGCCTATGAAAGTTTCAAATTTGTCTGTAGAATCTTTTAATACGGGCTAAAATAGTTCCTTATTAAAAACTACTTTAGCCTTCTCTAAACGAATTTACGAATTAAATTATCACATTTATTGATGGTGGGACAATACTTCAACGTTAAAATCAATTTTGACGTTATGGCTGGAAGTTTGTGTTATTAGATATCAGGTTACCAACCGCCGAGTGAATAGAAAGGGCATGGCTGGCGACACATTTGTATGGGCCGCCAAGTGATTCAATATGGGCGTTTCAGTTACAATTGTAAAAAATAATAATACCAATCTGGTGGTTTTACATATGCGGCATCTTAAATATGAGGATTTACCTATCTGGCACCTAAACTTTGATGTTTACAGGAAAAACATCGTAAAACTTGAATAACCACATAACCAGCATTCCTCCCCTCCATCTCTTTCTTTCTTTCAACACATTCGAGTTTGCAGTGTTGATAGCTTGATGGCGGCGGCGGCGGAGGTCTCTTTGGCTAAGCCCCCTGTTTCATAACTACTTCATCGTCATCTCCTGAAAGATCTCGCCGAGCATACAAGCGAAGCGATGAGTGGAATTAGGACTGTAAATGATCGAATGCACTCAAGGAACAGTTGCTCGATTAAGACTTTATCATGTTCGTTCAAATTAATAAATAAACAAGCTTGAACAATTTTTAAAATCTCGATAATGAACTATACATGAATATAATTAAACTTGTTCATTTATGTTCACAAATGCTTTTGTTTGTCAACAAGTAATTTGTTAAGAATTTGTTATTAAGCTTGATGACAACTCGTTTATTGAATAACTAAAATATTAACTCATTTGTTTAGTAAAATTTAATTAATTAAAATATTAACTCGTCTGTTGATAGTTCAATAATAGTTTGTATCATATATGATATATAAATATTTGATATTAAGTTTATGTAGATTTTAAAGTTATTATTTTCAGTTGTTTATTAGGATATATGTTATATTATATTTAAATGCTAGTCAAATCTTTCTACTAAACAACCCCTAAGGGATTTATGACAAAATGGAGGAGAAATAAGATTTAAGATACCATATTGTTTATAGATTTTAATCATTAAATTTATCATTTTCATAAAATTTGTAAAATTATTTATTGATTTTTTTGTATGAAAATTTAGATATTCATTTAATTTTTTAGCTCATTGAAATACTTGTTCATTTCTCATAAATAAATTAAGTTCAAACATTAAAAAATTTAAATAAGTCAAGCTTGAATAATATATGGAAGTTTGATACAAGCTCAAGCCGAATGTGAACCACTTATAAACATACCAAGCCAAGTCCGAACTATGATATACTCGGCTCGATTGCAGCCCTAAGTGGAAGCTGATCCTTGACATTGTTTCTTCCTCTGAAAACTTCATTTGCTCTGCAGAATCATGCTGTGTGTTTTTACTCTGATGAAGGGTGCCGATACATAGCTGGCCATGGCTCTTTAGATCTGCTGTGAGTTTGGGGGGATGACAAAATATACAAAATACGGAAGTAAGATGCCAACTAGAAGTGCTTGGCAGTTGCTCTGCAAACCATACTTTGAACGCTTCGCTTGTAGTTAAAAGTAATTCAAGGTCCGTACTTGCTCTTATGCCTCAACATGTTTCAGCATCTGCGTGAATAGTAAATACAATTTTTCAAATTAAAGTTGTATTTTCATGTAGTTTAAAATTGATAAATTAAATATCCTGATTAAAAATTATTTAAATAATACAAACTTTCACCCTGACTTCCATCATCATAATAATAAGTTATATATATATATATATATATATATATAAACCGTAAAATGAATTTTATTGATTACCAAAAAGAGTACATGGACTGGACGGAGGTTCCAACTAAACCCAAAAATACAAAAACACAAAATAAAACCTAAATGATCCTCCATCGAGATGTACAACACATAAAAAAAAAGTCATAAAAATAACTATAAAATTACATGTGTTCAATTCTAATGTATAATATCTCCATGTATATAAGTAAACGAAATTGAGCATTAGATTCAATACCCACTTTAACACCGTGAAATGANTGGAGGTTCCAACTAAACCCAAAAAATACAAAAACACAAAATAAAACCTAAATGATCCTCCATCGAGAGGTACAACACATAAAAAAAAGTCTTAAAAATAACTATAAAATTACATGTGTTCAATTCTAATGTATAGTAGGTCTATAATATCTCCATGTATATAAGTAAACGAAACTGAGCATTAGATTCAATACCCACTTTAACACCGTCAAATGAAGCAACAACTCTGGCGAAAAAATCTGAATGGTTGTTAGCTTCATGCATATATATTTCTTCCACTTCTTAATTGGATAGCTTTTACCTGCTCTTTAGTGTTCTCTTTAGGGTTTATCTCATTGTTGCTAGGAAGAGTTCCCCGAAGCCTACTGCTAAACGAGTTAGCAATTTGTCCTAGTTGATTCTCAGTATTTCTAATTGCAACACTCACTATGTAATTGATTCTCCATCTATAACACTACTTCTTCTATAGATAACTTTTTAAATTATTATTTATTGTTAAAACCGCGAGTATAAAAATGTCTATAGTTAGTATTACCCTGATTGTATTTGTTTCCCAATGAGGTCACTTGATTGTTTCCCCATTGCTGGTTTCCACCACCAAAGTTATTATTCTAGTTAAAGTTAGGGTGGTTCTTCTAACCTGGGTTATAATAGTTAGAATATGGGTTATTTGGTATATTATTAATTATATTTAATGTATCGAATGATTGTGATTGAGAATCAATCATTTGTCTCAATGAATTTTCCTCAATCACATGAGGTGTTTGAGGTAATTTCATTCTGAATTGGTCTAACTTCCTAGATATTGCAGCAACTTGTGAAGCCAAAATACAGATTACATCAGTATCATGAACACTAGCTACATTCTTAGGATTTACCCTTCCAGAGGACTATTGAAAATTGTTCTTAGCCATCTTTTCATTTAAAGAATATGCATTATAAAATGGTTTTGACATTAATGAATCACCAGGAACCACATCAATAATTGATTTAAGAGATCTTACCAACCTATTATAAATGTTTGAATAATTAACCAGTTTGGAAAAACATGATGTGGAAACTTCCTAAGGAGTTATTTAAATCGTTCTCAAGCTTCGTATATTGACTCACATTCATACTGTATAAATGAGGTAATATCATTTCTAAGCTTAGTAGGTTTTGAAGGTGGAAAATACTTAGTAAAGAATTTCTGCGCTAAACCTACTCATGTTCTGATAGATCTAAGTGCTAAAGAGTTTAACCACATCTTAGCTTGATCCCATAAGGAAAAAGAAAAAAAAACTAAGTCTAACAGCGTAGTTTAATACGTCATCATATTTAAATGTAGCACATTGTTCTAGAAAAGTTTTTAGGTGTAAATTTGGATCCGTTGTAGTTCCTCCAAACTGGTTATTTTGTACCATTTGGATTATACCAGGTTTTAGTTCAAATAAGTTAGCTGCTACAACAGGAGTTTGTATACCAAGGTGAATTTCACATGCTGTAGGGTTTGAGGTCTTTGTACATGATGAAATTCATTTTTAATATTTTGATTATCTAAGTTGTTTGTCATTTCTCTTAAATTGTGAGGTTCTTTTTGTTTTCAAATTTTTCTTATAGTTTGTTCTAACTCAGAATCATAAAGTAGTAAACCTTCAAATCATGAACTACGCATACATTAGTAAAGGTTCAAGAAATAAAATTAACAAAACAATCAAAAATAAAATATTTTTTAAATATTTTTAACACACAAACAAACACTTATACAAGTAAACAACACTACAATTTTCCTAAAATAATTCTACAGTTCAATTAAAATTTCTAAGTCAAAAGTTTCGTCGCTCCCCGACAACGAAGCCATAAAACTTGACCCACGAACCCAATTTGTGCGTGCTTAATGTGTAATTACTTCAATTTCAATTAAATAATTCTCATTTTTCTCCACAATTCAATTTTACACACTAGGGATACTACGCAAGTGCACGTATTGTTTCAAGTAATATAGAAATTTATTTTAATCCTCAAGTATCGACTACACAGGGAAGGAAAAAATTCTTTTTATCAACTCAGTAAAACTCTACTTAAATTACAGATAAATTATCTGGAAATTAAGTCAAAATTTTATATGTAAAAAGAAATAACTAATACCTACAAATTTTATTTCTAAACTAAAAGGAAATGTTAAATGTTTCTGAACTAGTTTATGTTGAAAAGTTCAAATTGTATGAAAAAATCCTTCTCCTTGCAATGAAATTATAATCACTATAGGAATCAAATGTTTATAAATTTAAATGTAGTTTTGTGATAAATAGGAGCATACATATTATTTACCATTTTTCAAGTGCATAAAGAACATTGGTTAACCTACAGTTGAGTTTCTAAATCTTTGGTTATGCTGGATAGATTCTAGCCTGTTGCTATATAATACCCACGTAAGCCCTCAATTTGGCTAACAAAGCTTTAGGTTCCAAATACTAGATTAAATTGGTTATGATTTTAGTCTGTCATCCTTAAATCACCAATTTACACCCATCAAAATTTAACTCCCTATTTATTTGCACTGCTCTATGGAGTACGTTTTCTTCACCCAATAGTGCAATGTGATTCTTACTAGTTGAGGAATTCAAAGCCCTCCTGGGTCATTATGATTCACAACAAATTTTATCTTATCAATTGGCCATATTGAATAAGTAAATTAAGTGCGAAGTAAGGAATCATCACAAATATGAAACAAAAAAAAATGTTAAACAAGTCTAATCATACATATGATTATTTCTCATCATAAGGAAAAAGATAAAGAAAACCTCTCAAATTTCATGGGGACAAAACAACAACACATGATATATATATAAAAGCAGGTTTACACAATGAAATTTAACCAAACTTAAACAAAAATACAAAACACTTCTCTCAAACTCCTCCCCAAGCAAATATTTTAAAGTTCCTTTGAAGATTTCTTCCTACAATTACTCTCAAATATCACTCAGAAATACAGAAAAAGAAAAAAATCTCTTACTTTTCCTCCTCTCCTACACTCTTAAGTGTTGGAAATATTTACCCCTTAACACTTTTCTCTCTCTCTCCTTTCTTCCTTCTCTTCTCCCCCCTCCAGCAAATCCTTTAAGCACCAAGAGACTCTTCTTTTTATAACCTTTGAAATCCCTTGAGAATCACCTCCAATGTCCCTTCAAAATTCATCCAAATACATTGACTTTACAAAAAAAAAAAATTGATTCTGACACTTAGGCACTTGACTGTGGCGCATAGGCGCCAGCCTTCTAGAAGCCTGAAATAACTGTCTAGCACCTAGGTGTCAGATCCCGGTGCCACGACGCCGGGCTCTCTATTTCCGTGTACAGGGTCTAGACGTTTTTTTGCTCCTTTTCTCCATTGGACCTCATTTTGCTCCATTTTCACTCCTTTTTCTCTAAAACTCCATCTCTTGTACCTGAAACTAAAAACATACCAAATATCTTCTATTAAAGTGCAATATCATTAAAAATGAGCATAAAATGTATATAAAAAGTAGTACATTTTTAAGCATGTCACTTACTCGGCTCGCTCCAAGGTATTCTAATATGAACCATTGTGCTATTCGAACCGATTTACACCGTCCATTCCAAATACACAAAAATGAACAACATATGTTCATCATTGTTGTGGGACTATAAAGTGAGAACCATCCACATTCTAAATCTAATATCTCACTCCATTCTCAACCAAATTACATGGGGTTTGTTCCTACACCTTTATTTAAGTGAGACGAACCTATCCATATGGCTAAGTGGGCATGAATTGTTGAGTCTCTTCATAAAAGCCTAAATTGAAGAAACTTTAGGAGTTTTGAATCTATGCATTCATACAAGAGGTGAGGCCATGATTAAATTGGTTGAAAAGCTTCGTGTGGATGTGAACACCTCTCCTTGCACTAATTTGCACTGAGAATGAGTCTAGGTATGAAGTTATCAAAATGTGGCTCGGGTTTGGTCTAACACTAGGTTATATTGGATTTTGATTGGGGGAGTGAATTTAGGGCCTGATCAACCTTTTGAAAGATTCAAAGTGGAGTTTTGGTGGAGTTGATTCCAAGGACGAAAATACCCTGGATTTCAGAGTTAAAATTAAGGTTATGGGGTTAGTGTGGAGGCTTTAGAATGATGGGGATGAGCTTCACAAGGTTGTGGGAATGATTTGGAATCAATTTGGCAGGGCTTCGCCCAGGTTTGTGCACTCACCATTTTTTGGCTGTGGGGTGCCCTATTTATAAGCTCAGCCATGGGAGAGAAGTAGAGCTCCAATTAGCTGGCTTAAGGACTCAAGGGGGCCGCTTAGGTGGACCTCTGGCAGGGGAGAAAGACCAATGGGGATGAGCCAACAAGGATGGGTTCAATTTTGATTTTTTTCCCTTATGGGTGGCTCTTGGGTTTGGCCTCACCGTCGACAATTGTGGAGTGGAGAGCCTTGCGTAGTCACCATCTTGATGTGGGAGGTCAGTTGTGAGAGTTGTGAAGTCAATGGGGGTGAATTTTGGGTAAATGTGTTTGATTTAAGTGGAAAGGTGGTGAGTTGATTTTGGGTGAACTTTGGGTCCAAGTCATGTAATGGGTTGTACTCACCCATCATGATGGTTGGACCTGGTGTTTAACATAGAGTTTTGGGTGGGCAAGTCCCAATCATAAGGGTTTAGGCTTAAGTTAGGGTTTAAGTGAATCATTAGAGTGGATAACCACTTCTAGGGGAAAGCGTTTTCACCATTGGTTATAAGTGGCATTATGGCTTACACATAGCTTGGCTAGCTTGCATGTGGCTTGAGTGGCTTGCTTGACTTTTCATGAGAAGAGGTTTTGGTGGATTTTTGAATTTTGAAGGCATTTTCCATGCAACAAAATTTGTTCATTTTGATCATGAAACTTCTCACCTTAGGTTTGATTTAATTTTAATGTGATGAGGGGGCATAACTTTATGTAATGAAAGCTTTTAATTTGATTTTGATTTTGGGTGAGTAGACTAGGGCTTGGACTTGGTGGATTTTGAGTTTTTGAATTTATCATGGTGGCATTTTTTTGAAATTTGTTTGTAGGCTATAATCTTGGACATCAATCATGAAGGGTGGCTCAAAAAGATATCAAATTTGTGGCTTGAAGGTGAGTGTAAGTTGAGTTTCAATATGGGTTCAATTAGGCTTGAATTTTAGTTTATGAGAGTTCAATTGTGAAGATTGGTTTTGATTTAATTTGCTGGTGGAGTGTCTGAAAGTGTGAGTATATGTGGTGTGAGTCATAGTGCATGTGTGTGGGGTGTTTCAAAGAGATGAAATTCTAGGTCATAATGGTCCCCTTAAGGCATCACTCAACCATATGGTAAGCTTATCTTGAATTTCAATGCATTGCTCTTTAATTAACTCAATCGAGTGTTGAGAATTTAAGACCACACATGTGAGACTACTAAGAGTTAAGAAGTAGTTTAAATTTCTAATTAGTGTATCCCAATGCTAGTACTCTTAGAGGCTTAATAAGGAAGTCCTATGGCCAGATCCTAGGATCTATAGAGGGAAACATACCTCATAAAAAATGAGGTCAATAAGACCTAAGGTCCTAGTGGCTTAGGATGACAGGCCTTGATACTCTGACCCAACTACCTCTACCTCTTAGGATTACTCTACCTTCTTGTTGTTGAGCCCCTTTGAGCCCTATCGATTCTTGAATTCATTGGTATCTTCTTCACGACCTGATGTCGATGAGTTGCCGCCCATTTGGGATACGATGATTTTTCTTTTGACCTTGTGGCCCGAAAGTGCTTCGAAGTATTGGGATAACCCCATCAAGATGATTTAGGCTATTATGTGGGCTTCATATGCCGATAAGCCGCTACCCATCTGGGATGCCAAAGACTCACTCTCTGCTTAATGGCTTAGTGAGAGCTTTAAAGCATCAAGGCGTTCCCATACGAAATAACCTTCCTTTGATGACCTATTCTCTAGGTCTACGTTAATCCAAGTGAAAACCTTTTATTAAGAGTATTCTTGGGTATCCCCCAAGGTGTAATTAACTAAGTTGAATAAGTCCCCTTGAGAGTGCTCATAACTTCAGAACAAACACATACACCCGACTCTCTAGTTATGGGTAATCTACGTAGGTATTCTTTCATGAATATTGGTCCAAGGTGCTTCCGCCCAATCTTGTTTGGGTGGACATGCTTGAACTATCCCTAGGAGGTTTACCACACGTAGACTCTCCACATTTTTTTTCTCTTATTTGTCATCATTGTTGTATGTTCATTCTTCATTGTTGTATGTCCATTCATTTTAGGTTCCTCTCATCTCCTGATCATTCATATGATCCATAAGAGAAATTTATTCGAAAAAGGGAAGTATATGATGATCAATAAGTTGTCGACTATCATGAAAAATAAAAAAGAGAAAAAATAATGAAAACAACCTTTATTCCAATGCCCATGACTCAAGATGGAGAAAACATCCTAACTTTTAATGGAGGAATAATAACCAAGCTGTAGGAAACTAGTAGCGAGAAAACCCTCAAGCAATCATTTATGTAATTAGAACAATTAAGGAACCAACCTCCGTAAGTAATAACACCCACCAGAATTTCAGGTCAATACCCAGCACATGTAGAAAAGGTTACCTTTAAAAGAGTTAAAGATGCTAATGGGGAGCCAACCACAGAGACAATTGTAGCCATTAAGAGCTTATAACACCAATTAATACAATTGATAAATTCCATAAATAATAAACCCTTAGGAACACTCCCTATAAACATTGAAGTTAATCCTAAGGACTAAAATCCTTAGTAGTATAAGGCTATTAGAGTAGGACCAAGGCTATTAGAGTAAGACCTGAGATAGGATAAAATGGCCACCACCACCCTTCCCCAAAGACTCCAGAAGCTTATAAGGGATCCATAAATGGCTGAGGTTTTAAAGGTGGTAAACAAACTGTCAATCAATATCCCTTATGTTAAAGCCTTAGAGTAAATGTCTGATTATGAGTGATTTGTAAGAGATGCTTTGGATAAAAAAAAACTATGAGTCGAAGAAACGGTAGGCTTATCGTAAAAATATAGTTCCATCTTACGATGGAAGTTGCCAGTGCAATTGAAGGACTCAGAGAGTTTCATCATCCCTTGCGCCATACAAAAGAAGTTTGTGGGAACAACCCTATGTGACTTAGGGGCAAGTGTAAACCTCATGCCTCTAGCCATTTTCAATCAACTAAGACTAGGAAAAATCTAGCCTACCACACTGATCTTGTAGTTAGCCGACCAATTTGTGACCTATCCTAAGGGAATCATTAAGGATGTGTTGATTAAAGTGGATAAATTTATATATTTGGTTGATTTAGTGATTTTAGACATTGAGGGGTTAAGAAGACGCCCTTAATTCTTGGCCTACCCTTTTTAGCCATAGGGGGACAAATAAGTGATGTTAAAGAGGTGAAATTGTCTATGAGAGTAACGATCAGAATGTTACATTTGATGTTTAAAATCAAAGAAATTTTTCCAAGACTCTAGGGTCGATCAACTACATAGGATAAAAATGGTTGCTGAGGTAGTTACTAACCAAGCTCTTGAACATGATGATTTAGACTTCGAAGAGCAAGCTATAGTGGAGGAATTTTGAGAGAATCTGACTGAAGAAGCATCTGCTCTTCATTTAGAGGCTGCCCCAAGTGTCATTAGGGAGATGTTCTAGGTTGTAGGACTCCTATAAGGAGAGGCCCACCCATAGAGAATGACTTGTTAGGAGGAGATTCCACCATGCCCCTCAAGCATGCACATGACTCCATGAGCAAAATTGAGAATAAAGGAAAGAATTTGAACAAGGGAGTGAGAAAGGACACTTACTTTTTTGAAAAGGCCGAAGATTTGAGTGACATTGGATGATTTAGTAGACTCCTCAGTTCAGCTAAGATTTGGGACGATTAATAAGGGACTATTGAGAAGACAACTTGATCCTGGAGAATCTTTCTTGGTCTGACTCAATATGGAATCGTCTAGTTGAGGATGTTAAGTCAAACACTATATTGAGAGGTAGTTCAAGCGTTATTTAGGAGCCAGGATCTGATTTTTGCAAGTTTTTTTGCATTTCTTTGATTTTGAAATCTGTTGTGTGGTGCGTTAGATAGGAGTTTTTCCTCTATTGTGTTGGTGTTTTGAGTTTTGTTATGTGTTTATATAGGGTCCGAGAGGATCAAACTAGGTCTGAGCAAAGCTGGATTAAAGTGTAGTTCTTGACCATGCCTGTCCTTGGCGTATATATGCCAAGTACATCATATACATGCCCAAACACTGCATATACGTATTGTGCAACCTAAGCGTTAGACATAATTACACCAATTTTTGGCAAGTACATGTCGGCCTAGACATGCCTGCCTCATGGTATACACACCATCACAAGTCATCTTATGGTGTGTAAATGCCAGTTCTGACATGTATACGCTATCAACTTTGAATCCACAGATTGAACAATATTTTGCACATTTCTTTCCAAATCGTCCACTGTGCATGCCCACACATGTTTTCATAGCTTGCCAGAAGAGACGTTGGGATGCTTGATTTGGCCGAAAGAGGGGAGATCCAGAGACTTCTCTTCAGTTAGGTAAGTTCTCACCGTCTTTTTCTCCTCACAACATTTCACCATATATTCACTGTAGATTCCTTGGAGTTAGCCACTAACTTCCACCACCTACATCACCTTGTTTTAGCTGTTGTTCTCACAATAATGCCTCCTAGGATGATGAGAAAGAAGAATGTGAGCTTTGACCATAGGAGGTTTCTTAGCGTTGCTGCAAGGTAGAGGTTCTCCTACCTCATTGTAAGGAAGAAACCTATACTTGAGAGAGCATTCAAAATTCTAGGGGTGATGTGAAGAGAGAGATTGCCAGTAGAAGTTGGTTACGCTGTCAAACCTTCCATGGTACCATTGATTCATGAGTTATCGCTAATGCAAAAGAACCCATGAATAGAAGAGTCCTTATTTAAGGGAAGCACATTCCTTTTGACCTGACTACCATCAACCACTTGTACAACCATCCTAACATTCTTGATAGTGAGTATGTCAGCTTTAGGTGATTATCGACTTCCTTACTAACTCTGCAGGTTAGTGAAAAACTCAAGCTAGGGAGGATTGTATATATTGAACTCTCGCTTACCCATTTGAATTGTACATTCATTGCATGGCATTACATTATTGTCGCTCAGTTGCTTCCCACCACTAGCTTTACTGATGTGACAAAGGAATGGGTAGTCTTAGGTCCATTTGGGGGCGATTATTTGTGCGGGCAGGGTTTTTTAAAATTTTGCCCGTGTTTTGTTAATATATGTGGTATACGGGCTACGTCCCGCGTCTGATAAATGTGGTTTCCTCCAGTCGCCCCCTTCTGCCTTCACTCTTTGCCTCTGTGCCATCTCCTCTGCGCTCGTCTCGTGCGGAAGCCCTATCTCCTTCAATCCTCTCCTCATTTCTCTCGACTGTTGCCTTCTTGTCCCTGATCTGTGCTTCTGGTGCTCTTTAAGTAACATTTGTTTTGGTGATTTTTGAGCTCTAGGGCATTTCCGGTTTAGAATCTCCCAAGGCTTCGATGTTGGAATTTTTTTGTGCTCTCGTTGAAAGAATGGCTTTTGTGCTAAGGAGTCTATTTTAGGGTTTTGTTATGGTTTGTTCTGTTGATTTTCCGTTTATAGCCTCTTTATCGGTAGAATGTTTTTATGTACATTTTCGAAAATGATACATTTTATTGCTTATTGTGTGGCATTTGCCCTTCTTTCAATGGGGCACTGTCGTATGTGTTGGTAGATGATGAGAATGCTAGATGGATATGTGATGAATTTTTAAAACTTTAAGATAGTTTATCACTTTCAGTTTGGCTTGATAGTGATAAACTATCAAGATATTGTTTGGCTTCACCTTGATAGATGGAATTTTCCCTTCTGGTGGGAAGATGAATATGAAAAGGAATTAGAGCATATAAATAGTAATAATAATAATGAATGGTTCCTTTATGTTGATAGTGATAAACTAACCAATTGTGCCTTCTTCACCTTGGTAGTGTTCTGTCCATGCTTGTAAGATGAATTAATGTGGATGCTTCACTATTTTTTAGTGAACTTTACCAATTGTGCCTTCTTCACCTTGGTAGTGTTATGTCAATGCTTGTAAGATGGATATGCGATGAATCAATTTGTGCTGCTTGATGCATAAAAAATATATGCATTTTTAGACCTATATTTTATACTCATTTTTTTGTGATATTGCACTTTAAAAAAATATATTTTTCATGTTTTATTTCAGATTGTTGATTTTTAGCACGTGGAGCAAAAAAGAAGAAAAAATGATGGAATTTAGAATCAAAATAGCATTTTGGAGAGAAATGCTCAGCGCAGACGACGCCACTCCGACGGCGTCAGCATGGACGCCGACGACACCAGCATGAAGGAAGGAGTCCAGAACAGCGGGCGCACCAACGGTACCAGATTGGGCGCCAACGACGCCATTTGACAGAGAGCATAAATTAATTTCTGGCCACCAGCACCGATGGCGCCATCGTGGGCAACGACAGCATTGAAGTCGGTGCAGGGCAAAATTCTAGAAGATTCGACGAATTTGGACGCTTTTTGAAGAGTTATGTAATACACCTCTTGGAAAATCAACATTATGATCTATTTAAAGCAGAAATTGACCAGAAAAAGGAGTCGACTAGTTTGTCATTGAGTTTTCTTTAGTGTTCCATTGTGTCTATTGTGTAGTGTGCTGAGTCTAAGTGTGATTTCTCCTAAGATCTGTTAGAGAGAAAGATAAGTGGATTTCTTCTTCCCTACATCTTCAAAGAGAGAATTAAGAGTCTTGTAAAGAGAGAAAGAGTCCAAGAGGAGTACAAGAGATTTGCTTTGAGGAAGAGTTTAAGATAAATGATGTTTGTTTATTACTGTTGTATAAACTTTCTTTCATTTATGAAATTCATATTTTGTCGTATATTTCTCATGAGTTATGAGTAGTTTTCTTCATTTTTCTCCCTACTCTGAGATATGATGAAATGAAAAGATAATTTGAATGTGCCAATTTTAAAATAAAAAATAAATTGTAATGATTTTCTTCACTTCGTTCTTAATTTACTTTTTGATTTGGCCAATTAAAATGTTAACATCTGTTGTGAAACATACTATCCGGGAAATAGAGTAAGAGTTTCACAATAAAGTGAGAATCACATTCGATTCCATGAAGGAGTGTTTCGTTCATGGAATTGAGTACAAANCAATTTACTTTTCGATTTGGCCAATCAAAATGTTAACATCTATTTTAAAACATACTATCTGGGAAATGGAGTATGAGTTTCACAATAAAGTGAGAATCACATTCGATTCCATGAAGGAGTGTTTCGTTCATGGAATTAAGTGCAAATAAATAAAGAAATTTATATTACTGGGCGAAGAATTGGAGATTCTAGGGAGACACACCAAAATCCCCAATTTGGTCTTAGTGTTTAAGAACTAAAGCGAGAGTTAGCCTTCAGGGGAAAGGAAGTGGGAGCTATGGAGTGAGAGCCAGTATCCTCCTAGCCTAACCACAGATTCAGAGACTAAACCTAAGATTAACTAATGATTCTCCATAACACTTGACTGAGAGTAGAGAGTTAAAATTGCTCCTATTTCGCATAAGTTAAATTAAAACCATTTATCTCTCTCATTTAACCAAAAACTAATTGTAATCGGAAAGATGCTTTCTCATATTTGATAACTTCGTCGCAAAAATATAGTTTGGTAGTTATTGCTTAGCTTTCCTTTACAGTTTTGCTTGTAGTTGGTAATTTAGTTCTGTTAGCATCCTAAACATTTGAAATTTAGTGTATTAGATTTTCTTTATCATTGTTAATTTCCTGATTTAAATTTTCATTATGAATTTACACCTTCCTCGTAGGATCGATATTTGAGGCTTAATCAGAAAGTTCTGTATTACTTAATAACGATATGTATACTTGCGTAGAATCCCAACATAAATTGCTTCAATTTCTTATTCATAAATAACCAATCAAGTTTTTGGCATTATTGCGTCATTGCAAAGCGGAGTCAACTTTATTAATTTTTCACATTTATAATTTTGGGATCAATATACAATATCTACGAAGAAAATCCCTTCATAAACAACCCATAACTAGAGATCCAAAATAAACATTCTTGTTTTGTGGTCAAGAGCACTCCCAAAGGAGGTTAACTTTTGGAGGAAGACTTACTTGAAGATGCTTGGAGTGACAAGGTGGTAAAGTTATCTCATTTTAAAATATTTGGGTTATCTGCATATGCATATGTTGATGTTGTACTCAAAAGTAAACTGGACTCAAAATCTGTGAAGCGCATCTATATTGGATTTGACTTAGTTTAGTTTGGGGACAAGTTTTGGGAATATCAGAATAAAAAATTCATCAAGAGTAGGGATGTTACATTCAATGAAATGAAGATGTACAAATACAGGGTTAGAGCTCAAGATAACCCGTCAATTACATTTGAACAACCTAAGTATGTTAAAATAGAAGACATCAGTGATAAAGAGGGTGGAGAAAGAAGTGCTCAACCAGATGGAGCACAAGAAGTTTCTCAGTCACCTGCTGCTAAAGTCAAGAGGTCCACTAGAGTGGTACAATTAGTATAGACGTATTCTTCTTTCTTACACTATTTACTTTTAACTTATAGTGGTGAACTAGAATGCTTTGATGAGGCTTCTCATGTTAAAGATTTAAGGGAGTGAGAACTTGCTATTGATGAAGAAATGTAGTTTTTAAGTTCAAATTAGATTTGAAATTTAAATATATTATCAAATGACAAATAAGTACTATATAACATGTGGGTCTACCAGCTAAAAGACGAGTTAGATGGTAGCAGACGATACAAGGAAAACCTAAGAATGAGTAGACTATACAACGTTTTTTTCTATGTTGGTGAAGATAACAACTGTTAGAGCTATGTTGATTATGGTAGTAGAAGATGATCTACATCTATAGTATATGAATGTAAAAGTAGCTTTCTTGCATGAAGATCTGGCGGATGAATTATACAAGGTGCAACTGTAGGTTTATGAGGTTCAAAAGAAAGAAGATTTGGTTTGCATATTGAAGAAGAGCCTCTATGGCTTGAAGTAGACCTCTAGGTNAATCCCCAATTTGGTCTTAGTGATTAAGAACTAAAACGAGAGTTAGCCTTTAAGGAAAGGGAAGTGGGAGCTCTGGAGTGAGAGCTAGTATTCTCCCGGTCTAACCACAGATTTAGAGACTAAACTAAGATTAGCCAACGATTCTCTATAACACTTGACTGAGGGTAGAGAATTAAAATTGCTGCTATTTGACACAAGACAAATTAAAACCATTTATCTCTCTCATTTAACCAAAAACTCACTGTAATGAGAAAGTTATTTTCACATATTTGATAACTTCGTCACAAAAATGTAGTTTGGTAGTTATTGCTTAGCTTTGCTTTATAATTTCGCTAGTGGTTGGTAATTTAATTCTAATAGCACCCTAAACATTTGAAATTAGTGTTGTAAATTTTCTTTATTGTTGCGAATTTTCTGATTTAAATTTCCATTACAAATTTACACCTTTCTTGTGGGATTGAAATTTTGGGTTAAAATAGAAAGTCATGTATTACTTGATAACGATACGTATACTTGCGTAGAATTTCAACATAAATTGCTCTAATTTCTTATTCATAAATAACAAATCAAGTTTTTGGCGTCGCTGCAAAGCGGAGTCAACTTTATTAATTTTACACATCTATAATTTTGGGATCAAGATTTTGGCGCCGTTGTCGGGGAAGTTAACAATAAATTAAATAGATTTGGTAAATTAGAAAATTTAGATATAAAGTAAAAAACAACAAAGAATTTTTTAAAAAAAATTGTAAAATTTTTTTTTAAAATTTAAGAGTACTTTTAAGAATTTTTTTCGCTCATTATATTTGTTTATGCGTAGTATTGGATCTGAAGATTTAGTACCTTACGATTCAGAATTAGAACATACTATTAGAAAAATTCAAAAATAACAAAAAGAAATAAGAAATTTGAAGGAAATTGCGAATAACTTAGATAATCAAATAAATGAAAATCGATAAAAACCTTTAAAACATCATGCTAATCCTACAGCAGATGAACTTTACTTTAGTATTCAAAATTCTGATGTTGCTGCTAATTCATTTGAGCTTAAACTTGCTATTATCCAAATGATACAAAATAATCAGTTTGGAGGAACACCTACTGAAGATCCTAACTTACATTTTGCTAGTTTTCTTGAAATATGTGCTACTTTTAAATATGATGGAATGTCTAATGATGTTGTCAGGCTTAGACTTTTTCCTTTTTCATTAAGTGACAGAGCTAAAGTTTGGTTAAATTCATTAGCACCTGGATCTATCAGAACTTGGGGAACTCTATCACAAAAGTTTTTAGCTAAATATTTTCCACCCTCGAAAACGACTAAACTTACAATCGTATTACATCATTTTGTAAGTTCGAAGGGAAATCAATATATGAAGCTTGGGAAAAATTTAAGGATCTCCTTAGGAGATGTCCACACCATACTTTATTAGATTGGTTAATAATTTAAACTTTTACGATATATTAGTAGGATCACTTAGATCTATTATAGATGCTGCTGTAGGTTGATCATCAATGTCAAAATATTTTGATGAAGCATATTCTTTAATAGAGGAGATGACTACTAATAATTTTTCATGACCCTCTGAAGGGGTAAATCTAAATATAGTAGCTAGTATTCATGATTCTGATGCAATGTCTATTTTGACATCTCAAATTGTCGCTATATCAAAGAAGATTGATCAAAATGGAGTGAACTATTCTAAAATACCACCTGTGTTAGAGGAAAATTCACTAGGACAGATAATTGATACTCAATCATCTTATGAAACTATGAATGTTATAAATAATAGAAATAATAATCCCTACTCTAATTATTATAATCCTGGATGGAAAAATCACCCTAATCTTAGTTGGAATAATTATAAACATTCGGTGAACCCTTAGGTAATTCAAATAACTAAGGGAATCCTAACTATAGACCTTATTATCCTCCTGGATTTAACAATAACTCACAAGTTAAGGAGAAGAAGTTGATTATGGAAGAAGTCATGTTGAACATGGGAAATCAAATACAAAATCAAGGAGCTGCAATTAAAAGTATTGAAAATCAATTAGGACATATTACTACTGTACTTAGTAACAGACCTTCAGGAATTCTTCCTAGCACTGTTGAAGTTAATCCAAAAGATCAGAATAAGGAGCAAATTAAAGCTATTCAATT
This sequence comes from Phalaenopsis hybrid cultivar, assembly GCA_002079205.1. NCBI lineage: Eukaryota > Viridiplantae > Streptophyta > Magnoliopsida > Asparagales > Orchidaceae > Phalaenopsis > Phalaenopsis hybrid cultivar. Next base: position 121,242 of record JXCR01125514.1, read on the forward strand.
ATAAAGTAGAGACAAGAATCCAGAGATAAACTAAAGTTGAAAAGGAGGTGGAAATTGAAAGCGACAATGATGAAAATAAACCAATAAAATTTTCTTTAGAAAAATCACCACCTCCGTTTCCTTAATGATTGAAGCAGAGAATAAAGATAAAAAAATTACAAAATTTTTGGAATTCCTTAAAAAGTTAACGATAAATATTCCTTTCATTGAGACTTTTGAACAAATGTCAAGTTTTGTGAAATTTATGAAGGATATACTAAACAAGAAGAGGAAGTTTGTAGATCAAGAGACTGTTGCACTCAGTAAAGAGTGTAGCACAATTATTTAGAAAAAGCTTCCTGAAATGTTAAAAGATCTTGGTAGTTTTACTATACCTTGTGCTACTGATGAATTTTTTTTGGAAAAGTCTTATGTGATCTAAGAGCTAGTATTAATCTTATGCCTCTATCGATTTTTAAAAGTTTAGATTTAGGAGAGATTTCCCCTACTACTGTAATTTTTCAGTTAGTTGATCGATCAATAATTTATCCTAAAGGAGTTATAAAAGTGTTTTAGTTAAAGTGGATAAATTTATTTTTTCTGTAGACTTTATTGTATTAGATATGGAGGAAGATAAAGATATTCTTATTAGTTTGAGGAGACCATTCCTTGCAACAAGGAGAGCTGTGATATATGTTAAAAAATGAGAATTAATAATGAGAGTCAATGATCAAGAAGTAACATGTAATATAATAAAAGCTATGAAATATCATGCGATAGAAAAAGATAATGAATGTTTTAAAATGGAAGTTACTGATTATTTAAGTAATGAGCGATTTAAGGGAATGTTTGAAGAAAAATTAAGGCAAGAAGAGAACTATAAGAATGAAAATAAAATAAAAAATGAGAATTTAGATTATGTTCAGAACAAATTTGAAATTTTGGATCTTTTGAAAAATGATAATAAAAATCTTATTCCTTCAAGTATTAAACCACCTGAATTTGAAGTGAAAGTATTACCTGCCCATTTAAAATATGTATTTTTAGGAGATTCATCTACATTGCTTGTTATTATATCTTCTGGTTTAAACGAAATTTAAGAGCAAAAATTAGTAGAAATGTTGAAAAGATATAAGAAGGCCTTTGGATGGACTTTTGCAGATATTAAAGGAATCAGTCCTTCAATTTGTATGCACAGAATTCTATTGGATGAACACTATGAACCTAAAGCTAGTCCTCAGGGGAGATTAAACCCGGTTATGAAAGAAGTTGTTAAAAAGGAAATCTTAAAATGGTTAGATGTTGGAATTATATATCCTATTTCAGATAGTGCTTGGGTAAGTCTGATCCACTGTGTTTCAAAGAAAAGATGAGTGACAGTTGAAGTAAATGAGAAAAATGAATTAATTTCAACAAGACAATTTACTGGTTGGTGAATTTGTATAAACTATAGAAAATTAAATATAGCCACCAGGAAAGATCATTTTCCTTTACCATTTATAGATCAAATGTTGGATAGATTGGCTAGGCAAAAATATTTCTGCTTTCTAGATGGATATACCAGGTATCATCAAATTATGATTGCTTCTAAGGATCTAGAAAAAACAACATTTAAAAGTTGTTATGGAACATTTGCTTTTCGTAGAATGTCTTTTGGACTATATAAAGCACCTGCGACATTTCAAAGATGTATGATGTCAATTTTTTATAATTTAATTGAACGTGGAATGGAAATATTTATGGATGATTTTTCTATATTTGGAATTTCATTTGAATTATGCTTAAATAATTTAGAAAAAGTTCTAGAACTATGTGAAAAAATTAACTTAGTACTAAATTGGGAAAATGTAAATTTATGGTTGCAGGAGGAATTGTACTTAGACATAAAATTTCTGAAAATGACATGAAAGTAGATCCAGCAAAAAATCAAACTATTGTGAAATTACTGTCCCCTACTACAGTTAGAGGGGTAAGAAGTTTTCTAGAACATGCTGGTTTCTATAGACGTTATATAAAAAATTTTTCAGAAATTAATAAGCCATTATGTTAACTTCTAGAAAAGGATATGAAATTTAATTTTATTTAGAAAAGCATAAAAGCATTTGAATTACTGAAAGAAAAATTAATCACTACTATAATAGTTCCACCTGATTGGGAGAAACAATTTGAAATAATGTGTGATGCTAGTGATCATGCTATTGGAGTTGTTTTAGGGCAAATGTATAACGAAGTTTTTAAAGTAATATATTATGCTAGTAAAATTGTAAATGATGCTGAAATTAATTACACCACTACTGAAAGAGAGTTATTACCTAGTCTATGCCTTTGATAAGCTTAGATCTTACTTAATTGGAGCTAAATGTATAGTGCATACAAACCATTCTACTATCAAATATTTGATACAAAAGAAGGATGCTAAACCAAGATTAATTAGATGGATACTTCTACTGTAAGATTTCAATTTTGAAGTAGTGGATGAAAAGGGAACTGGTAATCAAATAGCTGATCATTTGTCTATACTAGAACAAGAAATATTAACCGATTTTGCAAATTAAATTTTAAAAACTTTTCTTGATGAACAATTGTATATTATTGATATAAAGAATATACCGTGGTATGATGAAATAGTAAATTATATTGTGAGTGATATTCTACCAGCAGATGTAAAGAATCAATAATTAAAGAAATTTATTCATGATGCAAGATTCTTTTTTTGGGATGACCCATATTTATATAAACAGTGTAAAGATTTGATCAATAGAAGATGTGTGTCTTACAAAGAAACTGAAAAAATAATTGAACGATATCATGATTCTGAATTTGGAGGAAATTTTGGAACTAATAGAACTTCACATAAAATTTTGCAAGTAGAAATTTATTGGCCTACTCTTTTTAGAGATGTTAATGAATATATTAAAACATGTGATCAATGTCAGGCAAGTAGGAAATATTTCTAGAAGAAATGAAATGCCTCTCAATTATACATTCGAAGTTATAATTTTTAATGTGTGGGGATTAGATTTTATGGGACCATTTAGGCCTTCATTTGAAAATTTATATATCTTGTTTGCTGGTGATTATATGTCCAAATGGATTGAAGCTATTGTCGTACCTAACTGTGATGCTTAAAGTGTTTCAAAAATTTTAAATAAAAATATTTTTACAAGATATGGAATGCCAAGAGTGATTATTGATAAACAAAAAATATATGTATTTTTAGACCAATATTTTATACTCATTTTTTGTGCTATTGCACTTTAATGGAAGGTATTATTATGTTTTCTTGTAAGTTGTTGATTTTTAAGACTTGAAGAAAAAATGAAGCAAAAAAGATGAAATTTTAAGTCAAAATGATGTTTTTGAAGAAATACTCAGTGCCGACGGCGCCAGTAGCAGCGCCGACGTCGTTTGACAAAGAGTAGCGAATTAAATTATGGACCACTGGCGCTGACAGTGCTAGAATGGGCGCCGACGGCGCCAATGTCGGTTCAGACCCTATTTATAGAAGATTTGACAAATTTGGACATTTTTTGAAGAGTTTTTGGATGCACCTATTGGAGAACCGACTCTAGGCTCTATTTAGGGCCGAAATTGATCAGAAAAGGGATCCTCCTCATTCATCCTTGCACTTTTTCGACACAACTCGCCTCCATACACTTTTTCCATCTTTATTCCACAACCATTCAGGAGTCTATTATTGATTTTTATTTAAAAGTTTAGAGTTTTTGTGGTGACATTAAGTGTGAATTCTTCTCTGAGAGTGTTGGAGAAGGAAAAAAGTGAGGGATTTCTTCTTCCTACATTTTCTAGGAGAGGCTACAAGGGATTTGCTTTGAGGAAGAGTTTCAGATAAGTATTGTTTGTTTATTAGTGTTGTATGAACTTTCTTTTATATATGAAATTTGTGTTTTTTTGTATCTTTCTCATGAAGTCTGAGTAGTTTCCTTTATCTTTCTCCCTACTCTGAGATATGATGAAATGAAGAGATAATATAGATGTGCCAATAATAAAATATAAAATAAATTGTGATGATTTTTTAACTCTGAACTTAATTTACTTTTCGATATGACCAATTGAATTGTTAAAATGTGTTGTGAAATATATGATCTGAGAAATGAAGTATGAGTTATACAACAAAGTGAGGATCACATTTGATTCCATGAAGAAGTATTTCATTCATGGAATTAAGTGCAAATAAATAGGGAAATATACATTGTTGGGTGTAGAATTGGAGATTTAGGGCGAGACTAAAATTCTCAATTTAGTCTTAGTGTTTAAAAACTAAAGCGAGAGTTAGCCTTCAGGTGAAGGAAAGTGGAAGCTCTGGAGTGGGAACCAATATCCACCTAGCCTAGCCATGGATTTAGGGACTAAACCTGAAATTAGACAATGATTTTCTATAACACTGTATCAGGGTAGAGAATTAAAGCTGCTCCTATTTGGCACAATACGTATTAAAACTATTTATCTCATCTCATTTTACCAAAATCTCATTGTAGTGGAAATATACTTTTTTCACATAAGAAATCAAGTTTAATAGTTACTGTTTAAACTTTGCAATACAGTTTTGTAAATCGTTAAATAATTTAGTTTTGATAATATCTCAGCATTTGAAATTAGTGAAAATAATTTCGTTTTACTTTCTATGAATTCATTAATAAATTTATCATTTCAAATTTAAATCTTCCCCTTGGGATTGATATTCGAGGCTTAAATAGAAATTACTTTATTACTTGATAACGATATGTATACTTGCGTAGAATCCCATCATTAATTGCTTAAATTTCTTAATCACAAATATTATCTCAAGCTTTTGGCATTGTTACATAGCGGAGTCAAACTTATATAAAGTTTACACAACTATATTTTTCGGGAGCAAGTTTTTGGAGCCGTTGTCGGAGAAGGTAACGGTAAATTAAATAGATTTGGTAAATTAGAAGATTTTAGAGATGATTATAAAAAAATTAAAAATAAAAAATCCAAAAAGAAATATATTTTTATTTAAGAGTATTTTTCTTTTTCTTTGCTTATTATATTTGTTTATGCGAAATACTGGATCTGAAAGTTTAGTACCTTACAATTCTGAACTAGAACATACTATTAGAAAAATTTGAAAACAGCAAAAAGAAATTAAAAATTTAAACGAAATAGTGAATAATTTAGATAATCAAATAAATGAAAATCGACAATGACCTTTAAAAGATTATGTTAATCCGACAGCAGATGCACTTCACTTGACTTTTCAAAATCCTGATGTTGCTGCTAATTCATTTGAGCTTAAACCTGCTATTATCCAAATGATACAAAATAATCAGTTTGGAAGAACACCCACTGAAGATCCTAACTTACATCTTGCTAATTTTCTTGAAATCTGTGCTACATTTAAATATGACGGAGTGTCTAATGATGCTGTTAGGCTTAGAATTTTTTCTTTTTTCATTAAGAGATAAAGCCAAAGCTTGGTTAAATTCATTAACACCTAGATTTATCAGAACGTGGGGAGAACTATCACAAAAATTCTTGGCTAAATATTTTTCACCCTTGAAAACTGCTAAGATTATAAATGATATTACATCTTCTTATCAGTTTGAAGGGGAATCAATATATGAAGCTTGGGAAAGATTAAAAGATCTTCTTAGAAAATGTCAACACCATGCTTTACTAGATTGGTTAATAATTCAAACATTTTACAGTGGATTAGTGAGATCACTTAGATCTATTATAGATGTTGTTACAGGTGGATCACTATTGCCAAAACCTTTTGATGAAACATATTCTTTAATTGAAAAAATGACTACTAACAATTTTCAATGACCCTCTAAAAGAGTAAATCCTAAGAGAGTAGCTAGTATTCATGACTCTAATGCAATGTTTATTTTGGCATCTCAAATTGCTGCTATTTCAAAAAAGTTTGATCAAATTAGAGAGAACTATTCTCAAATACACCTAATATTAGAAGAAAATTCACTAGGGCAGATAATTCATACTCAATCATCTTATGAAACTTTAAATGTTATAAATAATCAAAATAATAATCCATATTCTAATTATTATAACCCTGGATGGAAAAATCACTCTAATTTTAGTTGGAATAATTATAACAATTCGGTGAATCCCTCCAGAAATTTGAACAACCAAGAAAATCCTAATTATAAACCTTATTATCCTCTTGTATTTAACTCTAACCCTAACCCACAAGTTAAGGAAAAGAAGTTGACAATGGAAGAAGTAATATTGAACATGAGAAATCAAATACAGAATCAAGGGGCTACTATTAGAAATATTGAAAATCACTTAGGACATATTGCTACTGCACTCAGTAACAGACCTTCTGGAATTCTTCTGAGTACTGTGGAAGTTAATCCAAAAGATCAAAATAAGGAGCAAATTAAAGCTATTCAATTACAAAGTGGAAAAAAAATAAAAACAATGATCTAAAGAGAAATTGAAGTTGAAGAAGAGAAGGAAGAAATGGAAAGTTACCAAAATGAAAATGAATAAACACAAGGTCATTTAGAAAAACCATTACCTCCGTTTCCTCAAAGACTGAAGCAGAAGAATAAAGATAAACAATTTACAAAATTTTTGGAAATCATTAAGAAGTTAATGATAAACATTCCTTTTGTTGAAGCTTTGGAACAAATGCCAAGCTATGTGAAATTTATGAAGGATATAATAAACAAGAAAATGAAGTTTATAGATTATGAGACCGTTGCACTCAGTGAAGAGTGTAGTGTTATTATTCAAAAAAAGCTTCCTGAAAAATTAAAAGGTCCTGGCAGTTTTACTATACCTTATGCTATTGGTGAAGAGTTTTTTGGAAAAACTTTATGTGATTTAGGAGCGAGTATCAATCTTATGCCTCTATCGATCCTTTAAACATTTAGATTTAGGAGAAATTTTCCCTACTACTGTAACTCTTCAGTTAGCTGATCGATAAATAACTTACCCAAAAGGAGTTATAGAAGATGTATTAGTAAAAGTGGATACATTTATTTTTCCTGTAGACTTTATAGTATTAGATCTGGAGAAAGATAAAGAGATTTTTATTCTTTTGGGGAGACCATTTCTTGCAACAGGGGGAGCAGTGATAGATGTGCAAAAAGGAGAATTAATAATAAGAGTTAATGATCAAGAGTAACATTTAATATAGCAAAAGCTATGAAATATGCTGTAGTAGAAAAATATAATGAATGTTTCAAGATGGAAGTAATTGATTATCTGAGTAACAATTTAAGAATGAATTCAAAGAAAAACTAAAGTAAGGAGATTTTTTTGAGAACAAGGACGATATAAAAGAAGAGGATTTGGATTATATTCAGGACAAATTTGAAACTTTAGACTTGTTGGAAAATGATAATAAAAATCTTATTCCTTCAAGTATTAAACCACCTGAACTTGAATTGAAGATTTTACCTGCCCATTTAAAATATGTATTTTTAGGAGAGTCATCTACATTACCTGTTATTGTATCTTCTGAGTTAACTAAAATTCAAAAACAAAAATTAATAGAGATGTTGAAAAGATATAAAAAGGATTTTGGATGGACTTTAGCAAATATTAAAGGAATTAGTCCTTCTATTTGTATGCACAGAATTCTATTAGATGAAAAATACGAACCTAAAGCTTATCCTCAGAGGAGATTAAACCCAATAATGAAAGAAGTTGTTCAAAAAGAAATTTTAAAATGGCTAAATGCTGGAATTATATATCCTATTTCAGACAGTGCTTGAGTAAGTCCAATTCAATGTGTTCCGAAGAAAGGAGGAGTGACCGTTGAAGAAAATGAGAAAAATGAATTAATTTCAATAAGATAAGTTACTGGTTGGCGAATTTGTATAGACTATAGAAAATTAAATATGGCCACCAAAAAAGATCACTTTACCCTTTCTAGACCAAATGTTGGATAGATTTGCTGGAAATAAATATTATTGCTTTTTAGATGGATATATCAGTTATCACCAAATTCCAATTGCTCCAGAGAATCAAGAGAAAACAACATTTACAAGCCCATATAGAACATTTACTTTTCATAGAATGTCTTTTGGATTATACAATGCACCTGCAACATTTCAAAGATGTATGATGTCAATTTTTAGCAATTTTATTGAATATGGAATATAAGAATTTATGGATGATTTTTCCTGTATTTGGAACTTTGTTTGAATTATGTTTAAATAATTTATAAAAAGTCCTAGATGTATGTGAAAAAATCAACCTAGTACTAAATTGGAAAAAAAATGTCAATTTATGGTTGCAGGAGGTATTGTATTTGGGCATAAAATTTTTGAAAATAGCATAGAAGTGGATCCTGCAAAAATTCAAGTTATTGAAAAATTACCACCACCACTAATGTTAAAGGGGTAAGAAGTTTTCAAGGACATGTTGGTTTCTACATGCGCTACATAAATTTTATTTTTTGAAAATAACTAAGCCATTATGCCAACTTTTAGAAAAAAGATACGAAATTTGATTTTAATGAAGAATACATAAAATCATTTAAATTATTGAAAGAAAAATTAATCACTGCACCTATAATAGTTCCACATGATTGGGAAAAACTAATTGAAATAATATGTGATGCTAGTGATTATTCTATTGGGATTGTTTTTGGACAAAGACACAATAAAGTTTTTAAAGTGATATATTATGCTAGTAAAACTCTAAATGTTGCTCAAATTAATTACACTACTACTGAAAGAGAGTTATTAGCTATTTTTTATGCCTTTGATAAATTTAGACCTTACTTAATTGGAACCAAATGTATAGTGCATACAGATCATTCTGCTATTAAATACTTAATGCAAAAGAAAAATGCTAAACCAAGATTAATTAGATGGATACTTCTATTGCAAGAGTTTGATTTTACCGTAGTTGATAGAAAGAGAAATGATAATCAAATAGCTGATCATTTATCTAGACTAGAAAGAGAAATATTAACTAATTTTACAAATGAAATTTTAGAGGTCTGGACTAGAAAGAGAAATATTAACTAATTTTGTAAATGTAATTTTAGAAAATTTCCCTGATGAACAATTATATAGTATTGATGAAATGAATGTACCGTAGTATGTTGATATAGTAAATTTTATTGTAAGTGATATCTTACCACCTGATATTAAAAATCCACAATTAATAAAATTCATTTATGATCCAAAATTCTATTTTTGGGATGATTCATATTTATATAAACAATGTAAATATATAATTATTAGAAGATGTGTGCCTTATGAGGAAACTCAATATATAATTGAAAGATGTCATGATTCTGAATTTGGAAGACATTTTGGAATAAATAGAACCGCATATAAGATTCTGAAAGCTGGATTTTATTGGCCTACTCTTTTTAGAGATGTTAACGAATATATTAAAACACGCGATCAATGTCAACGAGTAGGAAATATTTCTAGAAGAAATGAAATGTCTCTAAATTACACATTAGAAGTTGAATTTTTTTATGCGTGAGGATTAGATTTTGTGGGACTATTTATGCTTTCATTTGAAAATTTATATATATTACTTTTTGTTGATTATATGTCCAAATGGATTGAAGTTATTGTTGTGCCCAGATGTGATTCTCAGAGTGTTTCAAAATTTTTAATTAAAAATATTTTTACAAGATATGGAATGTCGAGAGTAATTATTACTGATGGGAAGATTTCATTTTAAGAATAAGAGAATCAATAAATTGATTAAGAAATATGATATTATGCATAGATTATCTACTGTTTATCATCCTCAGACTAGCAGTCTAGCAGAGATATCAAATCTTGAAATTAAATAAATTTCAAAAAAAACTGTAAATCCCTATAAATTGGATTAATCTACTAGATTAGATACTGCATTATGGGCATATAGAACTGCTTATAAGTCTCTTATAGGAATGTCCCCATATTGACTTATTTTTGTAAAAAACATGTCACTTACTGGTAGAATTGAAGCATAAAGCATTTTGGGCTATTAAAGAATTTAATTTTAATCTAAAAGATGCTGGTGAGAAATGTTTTGCAACTCAATGAACTTGAGGAGATTAGAAATGAAGCATATGATAATGCGAAAATCTAATTTATTACAACTCAATGAACTTGAGGAGATCAGAAATGAAGCATATGATAATGCAAAAATCTTAGCTCAATGAACTTAAGGAGATTAGAAATGAAGCATATAATAATGCAAAAATCTATAAAGAGTGCTATTAAGGAATTTAATTTTAATCTAAAAGATGCTGGTGAGAAAAGATTATTGCAACTCAAAAACTTGAGGTGATTAAAAATGAAGCATAATGATAATGCAAAAATCTATAAAGAGAAAATGAAAATTTGGCATGATTGGAACATTGTTAAGAAGAAGTTTGAACTCGGACAAGAAGTTATATTATATAATACAAGATTGAGATTATTTCCAGGAAAAATGAAATCGAGATGGTTAGGACCATTTAAAGTGATTAAAGTCTATTATTATGAAACTGTTTTTATTAAAGATCCTAATACTGGAAAGATATTTAAAGTTAATGAGAATCGATTGAAACATTATTATGAAGGACGCATACCATAATTTAAAGAAGTTTTAATGTTAAGTCAACCCAACTAAACAAATGGTACATCAGCCTGACGACGTTAAACTAAGCGCTTCGTGGAGGCAACCCATATAATATATATATCTATGTATTATTATTTTCTTTGATAAGTGTTTTATATATTAGTAGATAATAATCCTACACAATTTTATATATTATAAATTAAGACAAATATTGGTATTTGAGGAAAATTTGGAATCAAATTGAACCAAAAAAAAGAAAATGAAAAAGACGCAATTTTGGCCTCTAACGCCGACGACACCCGCTAAACTGACCATGGCGCTAACAACACCATCGGGAGCGCTGACGACGCCGATAGCAGTTTGCAAAGTTTTTAAAGTCCTAAAAGCTATCTTGGACGACTAGAAACTTCCTACTTTCGAATTTCATGGCTTCCAATTCCAAAAATACTTCCATGTATGGAGTTTTCAATAGAATAAAGTTTATCAGTTTTGACGCATAGAGATTATACGACAAAGTTATTATGAAGAAGATATTGATCAAGGAGAGAGGCTTTGTAAATCATGGATTGATTAATCCAAGTTCTCCGATTGATAAAATCATTGTACAAAGACGATGAGAAGTTTTGTGCTACACTACCGCAGCAGTTGTTGTATCAGTGGTGAAGGAATTCTATGCCAACTTACATGAAATTTTCCAAGGATTTGTCTTAGTATGAGATAAGGCTGTGTCATTTGCTTTGGCGCGAATTAATGAGTTGTATATGATAGAAAACATTCCAATCTGTTATTATACAAATTTTATCCCTACCAGATATTTAATGTAAGATGTCTATAATTTTCTGATGGATGAAAGTGATATTTTGGGAAATGCGAGATAAGGAATATGTTAGTTTTTCTGCTTCATCACTTAATCCAATATCGAAGCAGTGACATTTCTTCAATTCTGCAAAATTACTCCCTACCATGAAAATTAGTAGAGTCACAAAAAAAGTGTTATTTTAAATTATTGCATTCAAATAGAAAAACCCATTGATGTAGGATCTATCATTTTTAAATTTGTTATGGGTATTATTATGAATGGGCCAATTTATGGACTTGGGCATCCTTCCACAATTTTCCTACTTTGCAGTCAATCTCAAGTTCCATATGAAAGTTGGGAAAAAGTTTTATTACCTTGGGAGCCTATGATTCCTATTGATGATAATTATCTTGGGAATGGAAATGAAGCATTGGATACTATCTTGGATCATTCATCACATGCTTCAACTCCATTGATGTCACCAACAGTTGGAAGTTCACTTACTTTGGAAAAAAAATTGAATAAAATTGAAAGAGAACTTCAGAGTATTATGAAAGCAATAGGAGATCTTAAGTACCTTTTCAATCACCTAGATTGGAGGATGAAGGAGAATTTTGATCATACTGGAACAATTGAAGCAGGATTAGTGCGGATGTTCAAGGAAAAAGGATGGATTGAAGAAAATTCGGCTGGTCAATTCCCATACCGACCCTTCTATAATTTGTATGTTCATTATCAGTCTATGAGAGATATTAGAGGAGGAGAAAACACTGAAGATGAGGCAGAATAATTGAAGAATTTGGGCTATCTACTAGTTTAAAATATTTATGTATTTAATGTGATTGTGTGGATTTGATTTAGTTTGCTTTGCTTTAGAATTATGAACTTTCAGTGTGTGTAAATTTTTGTGTTGTGGCTTGATTTTGACGCTGATTCATAATTTAGTTTGCTATATGAGTGTAAAAATGTGATTAGAAAAATGTATTTGTAAAAGTGTATTTTCATATATAAAATTTAGTTTGTCGTTGTTTGTGAAAACGATTGTTCGAGTAAATGTTTGTTTGTGAATTATTGTTAAATAAAAATTTGTGTTTAAAAATACTAAAAAAAAAACTTTGGAGAAATTTGAAAGGAAATTGAAAATTGAAAAAATCGAAAAATGAAATTTTTAGGCCTTTAGAGCCGACGACGCTGGCATGGGCGCCGATGGCACGCTCAACCCGAGAACAGCCTAAACTCCTTAAAATTTGTGATTTGCATCGTAAAACTCCATTTTTACCCTTGGAGTCACCTTCAACCTCCGGTTTTTGCACCTAGGGCTTGCTTTTGCTCGGATTTGAAGCGATTTTAAGACAAAGGAACTTCGGATTTCATCTTCTCTAGGTAAGAGCTACACTTTAAACTAAAAATTTTAGATTTTTACCAAGGATTTATCACACATTGCCGAGATCATAAAATTTTGGGAATTTTTGAAAGATTTTGAGAAAATCCTTTGGTGAAGAACTCTTACTTAGTAGATTTAAGTTTAAAGCGTTTTACATTGTAATTTTCGGAATTTTGGAAATTTATTCAGATTTTTATCAAATTTTCTTAGATTTACCATGGCCCCAAGAACGAGCAAAGGAAAAAAGAAAAGTAGATTATGATGAACAAAAATTTGTCAGCTTCAGAGCTAGTGCTCGATTCAATAATCTACTTGAACATAAAAAAGTAATTCTGGATCGTGGTTTTAAAAATTCGGAAGGAGAAGTCAATCAATTAATCAATGTTTGGCAGTGGGAAAATTTCTATTATTTTACTGTCGAGGCTGTTATTGGTGTAGTGATGTTATTCTACGCAAATTTTACAGAGGTTATGATGATTTTGTTTTTGTTCGTGGAAAAATGGTGGAGTTTTCTCCAAGAAAAATTAATGAGTTTTATCAGTTGAAAAATGTGTACAGTTGCCAGTATAAATCATTTTCTGCTATGAATGAGGCTTTGGATGAGATTAATTATTTTCTTATTGATGGAAGAGCCTAGAAGGTGAAAAATGGTGTTAAGATAAACTTTCTTCTTTCTATGTTAAGTGTAGTATCTAAGGCCTGACATTACTTTATTTCTGAAAGAATGGTACCGACAAATCATCATAGTGAGGTTAAAAAGGATAGAGCCATCCTAAACTTATGTATCCTACAGGTGATGAGGATAAATGTAGGCTCTATTATTTATATAAACACTAGATCTATTGCTTTGGGAGAGACCACTGGTGGTTTAGCACACCCTGCTCTAATTTTCACACTCTGTGAACAAGCAAGAGTTGATTTTAAACCTGAAGAAGAGAGGATTGAGCCTTTAAAACCTATTGAGCCTACCAATATAAAGACATATGAATCTCATGTTGGATGGAGGTCTGGAAGTAAGACCAGAGATATTCATTCTACTTCGAGGACCCCTACTTCTAGGGACCCTACTCTTCGAGAACTATTGGAACAAATGATGATCTAGCAGGGAGATATCTTGAGAATGGATCATAGAATAAAAAACATGGATGCCAAAAATGCCCACACTGATGATTTGATACAGTAAAAGTTCAAACATGATGCTGCTTATGATGATGCGATGGTGAGATACATGAAGGGTGATCATTCAGTTCAGTTTCCTACTCACCATGTTTTTACTCCATATCAGCGACAGAATTTGGATGTAGATGAAGAAGATGATGATGATTGGTGATCTATCTTTTAGTTTATGTTTGATTGTACTTTGTTATTTTGTTGTTTGTTTTTGTTATATTGTTGAGACTGTTTATTGTTAGATTGTGAGACTCTGTTTTGTTGTGTTATGAAGTATAGATTGCAAAACTGTTTGTTATTTGAAATTCAGTTTAGTTCTGTTGTTAGTAGATAGTATTTTGTTAAATGTATTATAATTAACTCTTTCTCAGCAAATTTTATATGTATTATATGTAATTTAATGTTTTAAGTCTTGTAGCTTTTCATATTAGCACCTGCAATATTTCAGAATTAAGTTTCAAAATCAGAACATTCAAAAGGTAAGTCTTTTCTTTATGTATTTCATGTTTCCTTTCACCCTTTATTTTTTTCTGTTCTTCATGCTAATTCTTTTAAAAAAAAAATAAGTTTGGGGGGAAAGAAAAATTCTTTTTTTATAGAAAGAAACTTAATTTTATTTGTCCTCACTTAGCTATATTTTCAAAATTTTTAAATTTAACATGACATTTGGTATTAGAGGTTAACTTTTGATAACTATATTAAGGTTTCTAAATACATAGTAAATTTAAGTAAACATTTTCAATAATTAAGGTTAATTTTAGAGATTAAGATATTTGGTATGAGAGAATAAGACTATGTTTTTCTATTTTTAATAAAGGAATTTGTATTTTTGAAGTATTAAAAATCTTAAGAGATTCGTGTAAAAAGAAAAAATTAAATTTTATGAAATCTTTAAGTTAATATAATTATTTTAAGTGAAGGAATGTGAAACATTTTTAACCTTAAGCTGAGGATAGTAAAGTTCAAAATCATTAAAGGCTATCCAGATATAGTAATCATCACAAAGAAAAAGAAAAGAAAAGAAAAAGGATTGAAATGATCTTGAAAAGAAAAAAAAAAGAAAAAAAGGAGTAGATATGTGGGGAGAAGCTTGAGGAGATGTCTAATTAAAAATTGACTTCACTTGAATTAACTCAAGCAAGAAGACTTGACTACATTTTCTAAACTTTTATTTGAGTATACTAGTAAAGTTTTATGAAACTCTTTTTCATATGGATATTTTAAGTGACTTTAATATGACAATTTGTAATTTTTCTTGAAAAGAATAAAGAATCAAAAATCTTGGACTTGATTGCTGAATATTCTTATACCTTTAGTATTAACTGGAGTTGTTTTGAATTTTTCTTAACTTATGTTTTTATGTTTATTAGACTAAAATATAGAAATCTAAAAGTTAAATTATTTATCATAAGTCATATTTTTATGTAGTAGAGGAGTTACTTGAGGACAAGTAACATGTAAGTTTAAGAGATTTTGATAAACAAAAAATATGCATTTTTAGACCCATATTTTATACTCATTTTTTTTGATATTGCACTTTAATGAAAGGTATTTTTATGTTTTCCTACAGGTTGTTGATTTTTAAGACTTGAAGCAAAAAGGAAGCAAAAAGAATGGAATTTGGAGTCAAAATGACATTTTTGAAGAAATACTCAGTGCCGACGGCACCAAGAGCAGCTCGAACGACGCAGACTTACAAAACGGATGGTGGATTTTACTCAGCGCCAGAAGCAGCGCCTACGACGTAGTTTGATAGAGAGCAGCCAATTAAATTATGGACAACTGGCACCGACGGCGTTAATGTCGGTTCATACCCTGTTTCTAGAAGATTCGACGAATTTGGAAGCTTTTTGAAGAGTTTTTAGATGCACCTATTGGAGAACCGACTCTAGGCTCGGGGCCAAAATTGATCAGAAAAGGGGCTCCTACTCATTTCTCCTTGCTCTTTTTCCCCACACCTCGCCTCCATACACTTTTTTCCATCATCATTCCACCACCATTTATGAGTCTACTAGTGATTTTTCTTCAAGTGTTTTGAGTTTTTGTAGTGAGATTAAGTGTGAATTCTTCTCTGAGAGTGTTGGAGAATGAGAAAAGTGAGAGATTTATTCTTTCTACATTTCCTAGGAGAGGTTATAACGGATTTGTTTTAAGAAAGAGTTTCAAATAAGTGTTGTTTGTTTATTAGTATTGTATGAACTTTCTTTTATATATAAAATTTTTGTTTTGTTGTATCTTTGTCATGAAGTCTGAGTAGTTTCCTTTATCTTTCTCTCTACTCTGAGATATGGTGAAATGAAGAAATAATATGGATGTGACAATATTAAAATATAAAATAAATTGTGATGATTTTTCAACTCCGAACTTAATTTACTTTTCGTCAATATTAAATTATAAAATAAATTGTGATGATTTTTCAACTCTGAACTTAATTTACTTTTTGATCCGACCAATTGAATTGTTAAAATGTGTTGTGAAACATATGACCGGGAAATGGAGTATGAGTTCTACAACAGAGTAAGGATCGCATTTGATTCCATGAAAGAGTATTTCATTCATGAATTTAAGTGCAAATAAATAGGGAAATATACATTGTTGGGTGTATAATTGGAGATTTTAGGGTGACAGATTAAATCCTCAATTTGGCCTTAGTTTTTAAAAACTAAAGTGAGAGTTAGCCTTCAGGTGAAGGGAAGTGGGAGCTCTGGAGTGGGAGCCAGTATCCTCCTAGCCTAGCCACAGATTTAGGGATTAAACCTAGGATTAACCAATGATTTTCTATAAGATTGTATCAAGGTAGAGAATTAAAACTGCTTCTATTTGACATAATACATATTAAAACCATTTATCTCATCTCATTTTAGCAAAATATCATTGTAGTGAGAAAGATGCTTTTTCACATAAGAAATCTTCATCACATAAACATAGTTTAGTAGTTTAGTAGTTACTGTTTAAACTTTGCATTTTTGTTTTGATAATAGTTAAATAATTTAGTAATATCTCAACAATCGAAATTAGTGACAGTAATTTTGTTTTATTTTTTGTGAATTTCATAGTAAATTTATCATTTCAAATTTAAACCTTCCCCGTGGGATCGATATTCAGAGCTCAAATAAAAAGTCCTTTATTACTTGATAACGATACATATACTTGCGTAGAATCCCAACATTAATTACTTAAATTTCTTAATCATAAATATTGCATCAAGTTTTTGACACCATTACATAGTAGAGTCAAACTTATATAAATTTTACACAACTATACTTTCCGGGATCAATTATTATGGATGGAGGATCCCATTTTAGGAATAAGAGGATCAAGAAATTAATTAGAAAATATAATATTATGCATAGATTCTTTACTTTTTATCATCCTCAAACTAGCGGTCTAGCAGAGATATCAAATCTTGAAATAAAGTGAATTTTAGAAAAAGCTGTAAATCTTGATAAATTGGATTGGTCTGCTAGATTAGATACTGCATTATGGGCATACAGAACTGCCTATAAGACTCCTATTAGAATGTCCTCATATAGACTTATTTTTGGTAAAACATGTCACTTACCAGTAGAGTTAGAACATAAAATATTTTGGGCTATTAAGGAATTCAATTTTAATCTAAAAGATGCTTATGAGAAAAGATTATTGCAACTCAATGAACTTAAAGAGATTAGAAATGAAGCATATAATAATGCAAAAATATATAAAGAGAAAATGAAAATATTGCATGATTGGAGGATTATAAAAAAGAAATTTGAACTTGGATAAGAAATTCTATTATATAATACTAGATTAAGATTATTTCCAAGAAAACTGAAATATTAATGGTTAAGACCATTCAATGTGATCAAAGTCTATCATTATGAAACTGTTGTTATTAAAAATCCTAAAACTAGAAAGATATTTAAAGATAATGAGCATCAATTGAAACATTATTATGAATGTCACATGCCACAATTTAAAGAAATCTTGATGTTGAGTCATCCTGAATAAACATTGGTGCGTCAAGCTAACAACGTTAAACCAAGCGTTTTGTGGGAAACAATATATATATATATATATATATATA
>JXCR01125514.1:148039-163722 GCA_002079205.1 Phalaenopsis hybrid cultivar
GAGCCAAAACGAGTATTATTCTTAGATAATTAAATTGACTACAAGTCTACAAAGATTATAATCAATTAAAATTACTAATTAAAAATAGAATAAAAATATATTAAATTCTATTTAAATAAATAGTTTAATATAAATAATAAGATTTAAATCTCGTCCTGCCCTTAACATCCTACGGGTGTATGACTAGGGTTACCAAAAGGACTCATTGTTCGTGACAACTCATGCTCTGCTCGATAAGCAAACAAACCAGACACAAATAAATTTTTTGAACTCAATATATAAACAACAATGATATTCTTTTAACGAGTTGAACAAAAGTCTGAGTCCGAGCTCACTCATGCTCATGTCGTTTACACCCCTAACAACTGTGTGACAAGAGTTGTCAAAATGACTATTTGTTCGTGAACAGCTCGTGTTCACCTCCCAAAGCAAATGAGTCAAACACACACAATGTTTTTAGTTCAAAATATAAATGAGTCGAACATGAATAGTGCTATTGTTTGATGAGTCGAGCACGAGCCGAGCCCAGCTCGTGTACGGCTCGTTTGCACCCCTAGCGAACAATCTTAAGAATTTTACTTAATTAAGACATTTTACTCAAAGCATTAAATGTCATTTTAGGATGATTAAAATTATTGTTGTAATAATCGAGTTCAATAATTGAGTTACTAAATTTAACATCCAACTGTACCTAAAAATTCTTAGAATAATTAAAATGTGGTAATTAAAATATGAAGTAGCTACCCAACGATACTTTAAATCTGTCTCATGGTTAACTAATCCAATTTGACTTTATCTTAACTTTTAATTGACTTATAATATGAGAGGCCTAATTCGAAAAGAAGAAAAATCAAAAGAAGTGGTGAATATCCCTGAGAAGAAGCTTGAGGGTAGCACATAAAAATCATAGTAGGTGTCTACAGTAGCTTCTAAATAATAGGACTTAAAGCTTCTTTTTAAATGAAATCCTTAGGATGTCATATTCAAGAGAAAGGTTATGTAAGTATGGGTTAGCTAGTTAAGTCTGCAGTGATTTGAAATATCTATGGAAAGTGAATTTATTTTAACTACACTAAGTTAATAATTTTGAGACCAGCTAGGATCAGGAAGATGGGAATTAAATAAAGAGGGAAGTTATTAAAAATGAATAATGATTTACCCTGGAAATGACAGTTGCACAATTTTTATTTCATTTATTTATGCAACTTAAATGATTAAGACAATTACAATAGTGCACCCATACTATCGAAGTCCCAGCTGATTTATGAGATTACTTGATGGCAAGTAACGGGTAAGTTTGGAGGAATTGAAATGCGTCAAATTTTTATGTTTTCCGTTTTTAATTCTACAATTTCTTCATTAATTATCATGATATTATGCTTGTTGAATGTTTTTGTATGTTGTTTTGCAAGTTCCAGGGGCTCAAAGAGGCATCACGGAGCACGAAAATGGCTAAAGAAAGAAGGCTTGCCTGGCATATACATGCCAAAAGCGGTATAATTATGCCACCTACTCTGTATGGGTGGCATAACTATGCCCGCTTTAGGTGTTGTCTTACTGGGTACAACATAGTCACGCCGCCGCATTTGGGCGTAGTCACCCTGAATTCATCTGAAATTTTGTCCAACATGAAGTAGACACGCTGAAATATAGGCTTTAAAAAGAGAGCATTAGGGCATGAATTGGAGGATCCTTAGGCGGTTGGAGGCTTGAATAGAGAGAGTTGTGGGTGAGAGAGAGTTCTCCCTTTGGCTTTTCTTCCTCTCTTTAAGTTGAGACCTTAAGGACTATTCTATTTCTCCATCTTCCCTCTTGTTTCTTGTTGTTCTTGAGAGATTCTTATGAAAGGGCGAGATCTCCTACTACTATGGACAGAACAAGACATTATTGTAAGTTTACATTATTTGTTTCTTGCAACAGTGATCTATGTGGATTTATTTTTTGTGGTTCTCTCTAGTATATGTGGCTAGATCTTTTTTGCGTCTCTCTTATGCAAGGTTAATGATTTTTCTGTGAATTTTCGAGATATTTTCCATGTAACATTTTCTAAGCTTTCATGTTTTTATGTTGTTGATCAACATTATAGATTTTTATTTACTCCTAGTCTTACCAATTAGAATATTAAAATCATTCGTGATCTCTGACTTCTGCCCGTCACATAGTGCAATGAGTAGGTTAATCACAGAATCCTAGAAGAACAAGTGTATTCCAAGTAGGGTTTTGCAACATAGATATGGGATTAGAAGAATTTAAGGAAAAGCCATGGGGTTAAGCAAAACTTAACTTCATTGGTTTTTTTATTCTTCTTCTGGCATATAATTGGGCTTAAAAAGAATAGTTATTACTGATTGACATCTATCATATAGGAAAACGTTTAGAACAAGCACAATACCCGATTCATAGAGCCACGAGCCTCATCCCTCTTAAAGAACACCAAGCTTTCTTTCTGATTTCTATGATCGTGATTTGTTTTATGTTTTTTGTTAGGATTTTAGGAATTTGACCATTTTTGGTGATCACAAATAAGTTAGGTTTACGAAGTTAGTAAACTAAAGAATTTTCTTTCAGAATAATTGATAGTCATTACCTCGTGGGATTGATACGCAGATTCTGATATTGCATATTACTTGTGTGATTGGTTGACTTGCATCGCAGAAACTTTTTGGCCAGCAAATAGGAATAAAAGTTAGACACAAATCAAGAAAATAATGCATTGGAAACACATCACTAATAAACCCAAATAACTCTGCTTGAACGAGAGCAACCAGTTTCTGAAAAAATTAGATACCACTTTGAATGATTTCTCCAGTTTGTACAACCAACTCCCCTCTTCATTTTTAATTTCAGGAACGGCATTAACTTGTTTTTTTTGTTTGATACATGCATAAAAGAATTCACATTTCCTATCATCCTCCAAGTGGTTTATTAGGTAGCTTTTTGTATAAAATATAATTGCTTACATTGGATGGCTTCATTCAACCTAAACTGTGCATGCGGTAATTATACCGCTTCTAGGTGCTACAGCACACAGGGGTGCACGCATGTGCATGTATTGTATCAGTAATATTAGATTTTAGAGTCTGAAAAGTTGATCCCACAGGTAACGAGGTAATCCTTATTAGGAAAAGTTCTAGACTACAAGTTTTAGTCCTTGCCTAAAATTTAGGCTTTTGTTATTGCCCTACAAAAGTAATCTTAAATTATCTCAATTATATGCAGTGTCAAATATTTAGTAGCTCTTCCTTATTATAAGTTAAGAGGATTTCATGAAATTGAGAATTGCAAGTAGAAAAATTTAGTGCCAAATATGAACAATAATCTTCTTTACCCCCTCCCAGTAGCATAAAGAAGCTTGGTTAGAAATGACTTTATTTTCATAAATTCCAAAGCTAACCAATCTAAGCATATTTCTCTAGCATTTGCATCACTCTACAAGGCATATCTACCTATACCTCAGAGGTTAATGTGAAAGACCTAGTTAATTCTACCATAAACTTTCACAAGACTTATGATTCACAACACATTTTAATAATGAACTTGGCCAGAACAAAAAGTAAATTAAGCCCTGAAGGTTTATCATCACCATATAAAGAAATTAAAATGCTACATAATTCTCTTTTCATCCATCCTAT
The DNA here is from genome assembly GCA_002079205.1 of Phalaenopsis hybrid cultivar. Taxonomy (NCBI): domain Eukaryota; kingdom Viridiplantae; phylum Streptophyta; class Magnoliopsida; order Asparagales; family Orchidaceae; genus Phalaenopsis; species Phalaenopsis hybrid cultivar. Next base: position 151,672 of record JXCR01125514.1, read on the forward strand.
TTAATCATTACAAAAAAGAGCCAAAAGTCGACTCGAGAAGCATGATAAAAATACCAAACAGATTCATTGAAATAAAGATAAATTCACTATCCAATTGTTACAACTGAAAGATAACAAAAAGTACACAAAACGAATTAGCTTACCCTCATTTACAACAACTAGAAAATGAATTAATCAACAGTTTTCTTGAATTCCTAGGTTGCTGCTTTTGTAGAAATCACCCTTTCCTCTGCACTGGAAGAAGAAGAAGTGATCTCCACAGCAAGCTAAGCCCACTAAGTAACCAATTGGCATCAATCTCCAATAAGCCTTTAATGTACCGCTATTTATAGGCTCTTTAGCTTGGCTTCCATGATTCCTATACAGACATGCACGATCCCCCACACGATCCACACGCTGAAGTCCCGAGGTGCAGCAACTGCACCCGACAGTTTCTAGCACCTAGATGCCTAGACACCAAGCTCTCTATTTGCTAAAGAGTGGACGGGTGCCTAAGCGCCCAAGAGGTCTGGCACCTAGGCGCCCAACAGTTGGCGCTTAGGCGCCCAACAGTTGGCGCTTAGGCGCCAACCTCTCGGGTTGGTAAGGCAGGGGCTAGCGCTTAAATGCCAACCTCTCAGATTGGTAAGGCAGGGCTGGCGCCAAGGCGCCCAAGGGTCTGCGCCTAGGCTACAATGTGACTTTGCACCTTTAAGCTCCAAGTCTTCTCTTAGTTTCCCCACTTCAATTTATTATTGTACCTACAAGATAAACACAATACCTTTTTGAAGTGCAATTTCATCTCAAAAAAATGTATATAAACATCAAGAAATACTAGCTAACTTATCCATACATCAAAATCTCTCAACTTAAAGATTACTTGTCCTCAAGTAACACCAAAGCTTAAATATTTATTTAATTAACTTATAGAAGTGGGTTTCATGTAAAACTATCTACAATCATGCTTCAAAAGATTCATAGTTAGGAAAATGCAATATCTCTACTAAATAAGTCCATTCCATAGGCAATAATAAACTCTGCATACAACAAATAAAATATGATTCCATATTTATTTCCAAAAGGAATTAGTAAATGCTAAATAATGCACATTAGATATCAAATATATAGAATTAAGCTTGTTTTTAAATAGTTTACTAATACTTCATAAACATAAATACCTTTAAGAATGTAGTGGAGTTTTCAATTTAAAAAGAATTTTAGTAAAATCACTTTTTCTTAAGGTTTCTTCTCAAGCTTCTCCTCAATATAATTTTTTTATTTAAACCTCTTTTTTTATTTTCATACTTTAGGAAGAATGTTTCAATCATAAGCATAAGTCCTTGAGGATTACTATATCTAGATAGGCCTCACAATAATTTTGAATTCTACTATCATCTATTTAAATTAAAACACACCACATTACTCTTCTTTTTAATGTTTTAAAAGTTTAAGAAGTATTAGAAAAAATACAATTCTATGGAGGCTAAATTCTTATTAACTATACATCTAAGTGTACCTAGTTTAACAAATTTCTAATACTTTTTTAAAGTAAATATGTTAATCACTTTTTCATATGCTAAATTAAAAAGTTCACTTAACACTAGTCTAACTTAATTTACATTAACTTTAAATTAGTAACTATGTTTCTCCTTTCTTAAGATTGTTATAGTTCTATATGTATCCCCACTTTCCTCAAGTTAACTAAAAACAACCATTTAGATTTAATTTACTAAGGATAAATAATCTTAAGCACCAGGAGATTCTTCCCCCAAACTTAATTTCAAACACTTATCACAATTGATAATGAATTAAGATGGGGAGATCAATAAAAATAAACTTCCTACAACATTCTCATATCAACAACTAATTAACAAGTATATAATAGTAAGTGTTACTGAAAAGGACAAAATATCATAACAAAAAAAATTACACCAAAAAGTTCAAATATTATAACAAGAATATAAAGAGTTCTACAATAAAAATACAAACTGAGCAAACAGGAATACAATTTGATAGCGGAAGCAGCAAATAAAATAAAATCCTATGCATCTAAACAAAAAGAAAAGTCACTCATCCTATTTCTCATCTTCTTCCTCTTCCTACTTTTCATCATCTTCCCCTCAAAATCCTCCTCCATTGGCTGGCGGGTGTGCTCGTAGGGTTGGTAAGGAGAATACACTAGGAGCTCAATGGAATTGTCACCTCCAATCCATTGGTTCCTCTGGTACATCTTCAGTTGAGCGGCTTGGAAGCTAGCAATTTGAGCGAATTGGCTTTTATTCTACCAATCCATATGTGCACAATGATTAGCTAACTCATACACCTCGACCAGTCTAATGAAGGCATCATCCTCTAGCCTCTCTAGCTTCTATGCAATAGAGCCATCGTGGTAGTGCCAGGCCCAATTCTAAACAATGCATGCCTCCTGTATAATCCAATTTTGGATTTGGAGATAGGCTTCAAAGGATGGAGCTGCTCCTCCCAACCAAAAGTCACACCAGAGTTCTAACATAGTGAGAAGATTGTAGATGGGTGCCTAATCAAATTTTTAGACAAAATGCCTTTTTTTTTTAAATTTCTTTAGCAAATGATTTTTGGTTTTAAATGTTAGGGCAGAAGGCTATTAAAAACGATGAATTTTCAGATAAATTATTAAATTTAAAAGCTATTAACATTTACCATTCGGTTTGAATAAGAAAAAAGTGAGAAAATTAACATCTCCTTAGGTTGTGTACATAAAATCATAATTTTGAGGTGATAAGAATAAGTGAAATAATTCTAAAATTAATCCATTGTTGGCAATGAGAAAATCTCTATTACAGAGGATAAAGTTTCTTACGTCTATCACTTGTTAACAGCAAATAAGATATATGACTCGTATGTGTATATTAGTGGACTTTCTTACATATTGGGCATATTACTAGTATATGCTGTTATTAGTAGGTCCAAGGAATTACACATATTCACCTATTTCAGATAATTACATGTTATTATTTAATTATAAAAGCCTAATGATACATCATATATATTAATTATATGTTAAATCGCATGTTTCCAAGTTTATGCATTAGATACACTTTAATACAGATTGACCATTACATGCTCATAACAACGTTGAATATGTTTTAAATTCTTATGATGCTGATGATAAAAGAAAATTCTAAAAAAAGGTTATATCATGCGGGATAGATTGCCAGATTATGAGACAAAAATACAGAAGATATAAACATCAATTTAGGTACCAAAAAGGTTTTTTTACACTAAAAAATTATACTTAGTAATCTAAGCATTATCGAGGGGTTGCTCAGTAAGTAGAATGTTGGAGCTGGTCCAATAGTTATGATATGCTTATGGGAAAGATGACAACCTTATAGTATATAAATATGCCAAAAGTCAAGACAGCCATAATATGCAATTTCAATGAGAATAAAAGTATGAAATTAAAATTTGAATTTTGATAGTTACATTAACTAGTGTAGTGCATCCAATGATTAAACACTTTATGTTATGCTTTTATTCATAGCAAACATTTATGTTAATCGTTAATAATTGTGTCATTTACTTACCCAATTATAAAAAAAAACTTAATTTGGTATTTATTACACTGAGCTGGTTCTATTTATGATTATTTATTGATAATTCATTGATTAGGTCATATTTATGATAACATTATCAAAGATTTATATTATCATAAGTCATTGATAATATTATCGAAGATTTATTATCAAAGATTGATTAGGTCATATTTATGACCTTGAATTTCTGGTTGTGGGTTTCTTTCGTAGGATCTTCTTTGTGGATATATTCCTAAGGCATTTTCAACCCAATCTCGTTTTGGGCATAAGCTCTTGGGCTATCACACGAAGTTTACTTCACGAAAGTTCTCCATGTTCTCTCTCTTATTTGGCTTCATTGTCGCATGTCCTTACCTTTTGATTTTTTTTTTCTCCATATCATTCATATGATTCGTAAGAGAGATTTACTCGGAAAAATAAATTATATAATGATAGACAAGCTGGCGACTTCTTCAAAAATGAAAGAGACAAAAAAACAACTATTTCTAGGAAGTTAGATAATTTGAAGAAGGATTCTATACAAAGACTTCCATCAAATGATGGAATGGTGTTTGGACCAAGGGAGATCTGAGCATGTCGACCTTAGAGTCTGTTAATGTTGTACGAAACAATGGCCATAATCCTTTTTCAGACACCTACAATCCATGTTGGAGAAATCATCCCAATTTTTAATAGAGTAACAATCACCAACAAAGGGGTAATCCTCAAAACAACCCTGTAGGTAACTGAAAAAACCACGGAAATTAAGGTGCTTTTATTTACAAAAAAAATTTAACGAAATACAATAGATTTGACATGGGTTGAATGTTTAGCCAATATTATTCAGAAGTTATCTAAAATGAATACAAAAATAGTAGTGGTATTAGAAATTATTGAACAAAAACAATCTTAAGCACAACATCAAGATCAGCATTTAAACCACATCTTCTTAGTATTAGGCACGAAAGAGCCTATATATAAGGTTTGCAAAAGAAGGTACTAGACTTAATGCTACTTTTAGGTGATATAATCCTGACGGATGGGACTACTTTTTTTCAGAAAATTAGAAGTTAAATAAAGAGAGAAAAACATAAAAAGGCAAAAGGGTTCCAAATTAATTGAAATTAAATGGTTAAGGATGTAATATATAACTTTAGTGAATACAAAATTTTAGTGATGGCCCATCATCTAAAAGATGATACCTAAAATTTAATATCTTATGCATGTAAATATATGAGAAAGGAAAAGGGAAGAGAAGGAGTATATTAAAATAACTTGGCAAAAAGCAGTAAACAAGTCACTTTAAATAGAATTGACATATGAGTACCTCAAAAGAAATTCATTGAAGATTATTCAGAAGCGTAGTTCCAAATTGTTGAGAGAAGTCTAACGATTATTGACTTCCTTAGCATGGTGCAAGAAATAAGACTTTGGTAAACATTTAGATTTTTTTTGGGTTGGTTTGCAGTTACTCAACTTAACAAGCCAAGAATCAACCATTGCATTGTTTCTATATACTTCAGATATGCATCTGTACTATGGTTTGAGAAAAATGACTCATTTCAATATGGGTCAGATCCACGCTTTGATTTGTCAGCTATTTTTATTTTTTACAAACTAATATAAATCTTTGTTTTACACAGGTAACTTGAAAGCCTGATTGATCAGTCATAAGTTTACTCTTTTTCTTCTTTTCATGTAAATAAATCAGTTCACCGTTTGATATTGGTCTTAAGAGCATAAAAAAAATAAATGCAACAGTCTACAACTAAAATATATACAAAAAAATCTGAAGAAGCAATAAAATGATCCAAAATTCAAAACTATGGAAAGAGGCAAAGAGATACCCAAGAACCTAGCAATCCATTGGGGGACGGCTAATGAAACCACGTTCTGCCATGATCTCTACAAGCTCGTCATGCTTTTTTAGCTGTCCTGCTCTCCTCAGAAGTTCCTGCACCTTCTCATACACCTGCTTTGTTGGCTTCAAACACTTGTCCTCTAACAATTCCTTCATAAGCTGATAGGATCTCCTCCAACTCCCCCTCTCACAAAATGCAGTAATCAACACCACATATGTATTCACATTTGGCTCCACCCCCTCCTTCTCCATCTCCTTCTTCATCTTCAACACCATATCCATAGTCTTATCCTTGCTAAAAAGCTCCATTAAAATGTTATACGTAACAGTACTCGGCTGGCACCCTATCTCCCGCATTCTCTCATACAACCTATGGGCAGCTTTCACATCCCCCAAGCTTAAAACACACTTCAAAATATGANCTGAAGTCCTGAGGTGCAGCAACTGCACCCGACAATTTCTAGCACCTGGGCGCCTAGGCACCAAGCTCTATATCTGCTAAAGAGTGGACGGATGCCTAAGCGCCCAAGAGGTCTGGCACCTAGGCGTCCAATGGTTGGCGCTNTTGAAGTCCTGAGGTGCAGCAATTGCACCCGACAGTTTCTAGCACCTGGGCGCCTAGGCACCAAGCTCTCTATCTGCTAAAGAGTGGACGGATGCCTAAGCGCCCAAGAGGTCTGGCACCTAGGCGTCCAATGGTTGGCGCTTAGGCGTCCAATGGTTGGCGCTTAGGCGCCAACCTTTTGGGTTGATAAGGCAGGGGTTAGCGCCTAAATGCCAACCTCTCGGATTGGTAAGGCAGGGGTTGACGCCTAGGCTATAGTGTGACTTTGCACCTTTAAGCTCCAAGTCTTCTCCTAGTTTCTCTACTTTAATTTATTATTGTACCTACAAGATAAACACAAAATACCTTTTTTGAAGTGCAATTTCACTCAAAAAATGTATATAAACATCGAGAAACACTATCTAACTTATCCATACATCAAAATCCCCTAAACTTAAAGATTACTTGTCCCCAAGTAACACCAAAGCTTAAATATTTATTTAATTAATTTATAGAAGTGGGTTTCATGTAAAACTATCTACAATCATGCCTCAAAAGATTCATAGATAGGAAAATGAAATATCTCTAGTAAATAAGTCCATTCCATAGGCTATAATAAACTCTGCATACAACAAATAAAATATGATTTCATATTTATTTCAAAAAGGAATTAGTAAATGCTAAATACTGCACATTAAATATCAAATATATAGAATTAAGCTTGCTTTTAAATAGTTTACTAATACTTCATAAACATAAATAACTTTAAGAATGTAGTGGAGTTTTCAATTTACAAAGAATTTTAGTAAAATCAATTTTTCTTAAGGTTTCTTCTCAAGCTTCTCCTCAATATAATTTTTTATTTAAACCTCTTTTTTTTTTTATACTTTAGGAAGAATGTTTCAATCCTAAGCATAAGTCCTTGAGGATTACTATATCTAGATAGGCCTCATGATAATNCATACTTTAGGAAGAATGTTTCAATTCTAAGCATAAGTCCTTGAGGATTACTATATCTAGATAGGCCTCATAATAATTTTGAATTCTACTATCGTCTATTTAAATTAAAACACACCACATTAGTCTTCTTTTTAATGTTTTAAAAGTTTAAGAAGTATTAGAAAAAATACAATTCTATGAAGGCTAAATTCTTATTAACTATACATCTAAGTGTACCTAGTTAACAAATTTCTAATACTTTTTGAAAGTAAATATGTTAATCACATTTTCATATGCTAAATTAAAAAGTTCACTTAACACTAGTCTAACTTAATTTACATTGACTTTAAATTAGTAACTATGTTTCTCCTTAGGGTTTAGGAAGAATGTTTCAATCCTAAGCATAAGTCCTTGAGGATTACTATATCTAGATAGGCCTCATAATAATTTTGAAATCTACTATCGTCTATTTAAATTAAAACACACCACATTAGTCTTCTTTTTAATGTTTTAAAAGTTTAAGAAGTATTAGAAAAAATACAATTCTATGGAGGCTAAATTCTTATTAACTATACATCTAAGTGTACCTAGTTAACAAATTTCTAATACTTTTTGAAAGTAAATATGTTAATCACATTTTCATATGCTAAATTAAAAAGTTCACTTAACACTAGTCTAACTTAATTTACATTGACTTTAAATTAGTAACTATGTTTCTCCTTAGGGTTTAGGAAGAATGTTTCAATCCTAAGCATAAGTCCTTGAGGATTACTATATCTAGATAGGCCTCATAATAATTTTGAATTCTACTATCGTCTATTTAAATTAAAACACACCACATTAGTCTTCTTTTTAATGTTTTAAAAGTTTAAGAAGTATTAGAAAAAATACAATTCTATGGAGGCTAAATTCTTATTAACTATACATCTAAGTGTAACTAGTTAACAAATTTCTAATACTTTTTGAAAGTAAATATGTTAATCACATTTTCATATGCTAAATTAAAAAGTTCACTTAACACTAGTCTAACTTAATTTACATTGACTTTAAATTAGTAATTATGTTTCTCCTCTCTTAAGATTGTTATAGTTCTATATGTATCCGCACTTTCCTCAAGTTAACTAAAAACTACTATTTAGATTTAATTTACTAAGGATAAATAATCTTAAGCACCACGAGATTCTTCCCCCAAACTTAACTTCAAACACTTATCACAATTGATAATGAATTAAGATGGGGAGATCAATAAAAATAATACTTCCTACAACATTCTCATATCAACAACTAATCAACAAGTATATAATAGTAAGTGTTACTGAAAAGGACAAAATATCATAACAAATAAAATTACACCAAAAAGTTCAAATATTATAACAAGAATATAAAGAGTTCTACAATAAAAATACAAACTGAGCAAACAGTAATACAATTTGATAGTAGAAGCAGCAAATAAAATAAAATCCTTTGCATCTAAACTAAAAGAAAAGTCACTCATCCTATTCCTCATCTTCTTCCTCTTCCTACTTTTCATCATCTTCCCCTCAAAATCCTCCTCCATTGGCTAGCAGGTGTGCTCGTAGGGTTGGTAAGGAGAATACACTAGGAACTCAATGGAATTGTCACCTCCAATCCATTGGTTCCTCTGGTACATCTTTGGTTGAGCGGCTTGGAAGCTAGCAATTTGATCGAATTGGCTTTTATTCTACCAATCCATATGTGCACAATGATCAGCTAACTTATACACCTCGACCAGTTTAATGAAGGTATCATCCTCTAGCCTCTCTAGCTTCTATGCAATAGAGCCCATCGTGGCAATATGACGAGGTCTACGGTAAGAAGAAGGTTGAGTTGTGTCAGGCCCAGTTCTAAACAATGCATGCCTCCTATATAATCCAATTTTCGATTTGGAGATAGGCTTCAAAGGATGAAGCTACTCCTCCCAACCAAAAGACACACCAGAGTTCTAACATAGTGAGAAAATTGTAGATGGGTGACCTAATCAAATTTTTAGACAAAATGCATTTTTTTTATTTCTTTAGCAAATGATTTTTGGTTTTAAATTTTAGGGCAAAAGGCTATTAAAATCGATGAATTTTCAGATAAATTATTAAATTTAAAAGCTATTAATATTTACCATTCGGTTTGAATAAGAAAAAAGTGAGAAAATTAACATCTCCTTAGGTTGTGTACATAAAATCATAATTTTGAGGTGATAAGAATAAGAGAAATAATTATAAAATTAATCCATTGTTGGCAATGAGAAAATCTCTATTACAGAGGTTAAAGTTTCTTACGTCTATCACTTGTTAACAGCTAATAAGATATAAGACTCGTATGTGTATATTAGTGGACTTTCTTACATATACTAGTATATGCTGTTATTAGTAGGTCCAAGGAATTACACATATTCACCTATTTCAGATAATTACATGTTATTTTTTAATTATAAAAGCCTAATGATACATCATATATATTAATTATATGTTAAATCGTATATTTCCAAGTTTATGTATTAGATACATTTTAATACAGATTGACCATTACATGCTCATAACAACGTTGAATATATTTTAAATTCTTATGATGCTGATGATAAAAGAAAATTCTAAAAAAAGGTTATATCGTGCGGGATAGATTGCCAGATTATGAGACAAAAATACAGAAGATATAAACATCAATTTAGGTACCAAAAAGGTTTTTTTACACTAAAAAATTATACTTAGTAATCTAAGCATTATCGAGGGGTTGCTCAGTAAGTAGAATGTTGGAGCTGGTCCAATAGTTATGATATGCTTATGGGAAAGATGACAACCTTATAGTTTATAAATATGCCAAAAGTCAAGACAGCCATAATATGCAATTTCAAGTATGAAATTACAATTAGAATTTTGATAGTTACATTAACTAGTGTAGTGCATCCAATGATTAGACACTTTATGTTATGCTTTCATTCATAGCAAACCTTTATGTTAATCGTTAATAATTGTGTCATTTACTTACCCAATTATCAAAAAAAGACTTGATTTGGTATTTATTACACTGAGCTGGTTCTATTTATGATTATTTATTGATAAGTCATTGATTAATATTATCAAAGATTTATATTATCATAAATCATTGATAATATTATCGAAGATTTATTATCAAAGATTGATTAGGTCATATTTATGATCTTGAATTTCTGGTTGTGAGTTTCTTTTGTAGGGTCTTCTTTGCGTATACGTTTCTGAGGCATTTTCAACCCGATCTCGTTTTGGGCATAAGCTCTAGGGCTATCACACGAAGTTTACTTCATGAAAGTTCTCCATGTTCTCTCTCTTATTTGGCTTCATTGCCGCATGTCATTACCTTCGGATTCTTTTTTTCTCCAGATCATTCATATGATTCTTAAGAGAGATTTACTTGGAAAAATAAATTATATAATGATAAACAAACTGATAATTCTACAAAAATAAAAGAGAAAAAAAAAAACAACTATTTCTAGGAAGTTAGATAATTTGAGGATGGATTCTATACAAACACTTCCATCAAATGATGGAATGGTGTATGGATCAGGGGAGATCCGCGCATGTCGACCTTAAGAGTGTTAATGTTATACGAAATAATGGCCATAATCCTTTTTCAGACACCTACAATCCATGTTGGAGAAATCATCCCAATTTTTAATAGAGTAACAATCACCAACAAAGGGGTAATCCTCAAAACAACCCTGCAGGTAACTGAAAAAACCAAGGAAATTAAGGTGCTTTTATTTACAAAAAAATTTAACGAAATACAATAGCTTTGACATGGGTTGAATGTTTTGCCAATGTTATTCAGAAGTTATCTAAAATGAATACAAAAAAAAAAGTGGTATTAGAAATTATTGAACAAAAACAATCTTAAGCACAACATGAAAATCAGCATTTAAAACACATCTTCTTAGTATTAGGCACGAAAGAGCCTGTATATAAGGTTTGCAAAAGAAGGTACTAGACATAATGCTACTTGTAGGTGATATAATCCTGACGGATGGGACTACTTTTTTTCAGAAAATTAGAAGTTAAATAAAGAGAGAAAAACATAAAAAGGCAAAAGGGTTCCAAATTAATTGAAAACAAATGGTTAAGGATGTAATATATAACTTTAGTGAATAAAAAATTTTAGTGATGGCCCATCATCTAAGATGATACCTAAAATTTAATATCTTAGGCATATAAATATAATTGACAAAAAGCAGTAAACAAGTCACTTTAAATAGAATTGACATATGAGTACCTCAACAGAAATTCATTGAAGATTATTCAGAAGAGTAGTTCCAAATTGTTGAGAGAAGTCTAACGATTATTGGCTTCCTTAGCATGGTGCAAGAAATAAGACTTTGGTAAACATTTAGATTTTTTTTGGGTTGGTTTGCAGTTACTCAACTTAACAAGCCAAGAATCAACCATTGCATTGTTTCTATATACTTCAGATATGCATCTGTACTATGGTTTGAGAAAAATGACTCATTTCAATATGGGTCAGATCCACTCTTTGATTTGTCAGCTATTTTTATTTTTTACACACTAATATAAATTTTTGTTTTACACAGTAACTTGAAAGCCTGATTGATCAGTCATAAGTTTACTCTTTTTCTTATTTTCATGTAAATAAATCAGTTCACCGTTTGATATTGGTCTTAAGAGCATAAAAAAAATAAATGCAACAGTCTACAACTAAAATATATACAAAAAAATCTGAAGAAGCAATAAAATGATCCAAATTTCAAAACTATGGAAAGAGGCAAAGAGATACCCAAGAACCTAGCAATCCATTGGGGGGCGGCTAATGAAACCACGTTCTGCCATGATCTCTACAAGCTCATCATGCTTTTTTAGCTGTCCTGCTCTCCTCAGAAGTTCCTGCACCTTCTCATACACCTGCTTTGTTGGCTTCAAACACTTGTCCTCTAACAATTCCTTCATAAGCTGATAGGATCTCCTCCAACTCCCCCTCTCACAAAATGCAGTAATCAACACCACATATGTATTCACATTTGGCTCCACCCCCTCCTTCTCCATCTCCTTCTTCATCTTCAACACCATATCCATAGTCTTATCCTTGCTAAAAAGCTCCATTAAAATGTTATACGTAACAGTACTCGGCTGGCACCCTATTTCCCGCATTCTCTCATACAACCTATGGGCAGCTTT
>JXCR01125516.1:0-62599 GCA_002079205.1 Phalaenopsis hybrid cultivar
CAAATTACAAGTTGCCAAATTCAGTTCATGAATGAGCGAGGCGAATACGCAAGTATAGACGTTAGACCCTGCTTGATTTGACAGGTGAAGGTCATCGGATATTCTAAGAATGAGGAAGAATTTCATACCCGCAGTCATTTATGAATTTATGTTTGCATGATTCGCATTTACCCCCATTTAAATGAAGTTTTTGCATAGTGTTTCAAAACCTGACAAAGTTTACAGCTGATCAAATCATGACGTTCACACCCCCTATCGGTTTTTGAAGGTTAAAGCACTTTTGGAACTATACGCACAAGAAAAGTATATTCTCTTTGTGAACCTGCGTGGATCAAAAGTGCTAAACTACTACATAACATATAAGGTACTCATCTACTGGCGACTTCTTCGGTGTCTTTGATAACTATAAGAGTTTGACATAGATTTCAAATGTTTTAGATTTATTTTGAGACGAGTAAAATACAAAATTTAATTGTTTACTCATGCATGGCGTTAATTTCAAACCAAATCTAACGGCTTTGAAACTTATCCTGATGTAATTTTCAATTAGACAATCCTATGATGGGTTTGAATCTGAATATTCTGATCAAACTTTAGTCANGTCCTGATGTAATTTTCAATTAGACAATCCTATGATGGATTTGAATCTGAATATTCTGATCAAACTTTAGTCAAAATGTGTTTCAGATTCGTTGGATTTGTTGAGTTGTTCATAATACACGAGTAATCACTAAAAAAAAGGAACAATTACATAAGTAGCATACAATTCTCATATATTTACATATCTCACACCTAAATTTTCATATTTACATATATATAGGGGTGCAAACCAGGCTCAGCTCGTGTTCGGCTCGTTTATATTTCGAGTTCAAAAAGTGTGTTCGTGTTCGGCTCGTTTGCTNTAAACAAGCCGAACACGAGCGAGCCCAGGCTCAGCTCGTGTTCGGCTTGTTTATATTTCGAGTTCAAAAAGTGTGTTCGTGTTCGGCTCGTTTGCTTAGTGAGTCGAACACGAGTCGTTCACGAAAAAGGAGTCATTTTGACAACCCTAATCACGTAGCCATAAGATGTTAATGATTGGGGCAAGATTTAAAACATCATTTGAATTTAATTTAATAATTTGTATTCTATTTTCTTCGTTAATACTTTTAATTTATTATAAATATTTATAGCCTTTTAGTCAATTAATTTTTTTTAAAAATACTACTTATCAAAGATATATATATAATTGATTAGTAGTATTTCGAGCCAAAACGAGCCGAACACGAACGAACAAATATTTGTTCGTGCCGTTTGTGTTCGACTCGTTATCTCAACGAATGAGCCGAACACAAGCTGTTCACGAACAACGAGACGTTTTGACAGCCCTACATATATATAGCACTTTGGTGCCTTAAANTGCCTAACTGAGTTTTCTAGTTGTGGAATTTGTTCTTACGAATTTCAGTGAAAATTATGTGCCACTTTATACCCAATACAGCGTTTGCAGTTTGGGGACAACTGCAATTTTTATTTTATTTTATTTTATTTTTGTTTTGACACTTATGAAACTTTGAGAGTTTGATATGTTACTGTTTTGATAAACTTGTTATGTATTTTGGGAGTCCGCGATCGGCATTTCCTAAGACTGTTGAGCATTTCAGTATTGGAAGATTTACATGCATACCACTCAATTGTTATGTATTTACATATTTAACAGTTGAACTTCAATTTTTACTTTTTGCTATCTTGCCTATGCATGAAAAGGTGTATTTCACTTTTTAAAAGTTAAAATATTGATATTTTTAAAGTGATATTAAATATTTTGATGATTTAAATGTAAAAATCAAAGTTTAGGTGTTATATATGTAAATACATAAGAATCGGTTGGTATGTATGTAAATGTCCCTTCATTATTTTTAAAATATTTTTCTCCATGGTAACATTGTTGTTGTTTATGCATAAAATTTAATCCAATTAAAGTTTGATTTGTAGAATTGAAGAGATTAAGGTAATTTTTGGTTATTATTGTCTTTATTTAAAATGTTCTTTGAAATTCCGAATTTGTCCTGCTGTTTTTTTTTCTGAGGAGATTCCAATACAAACTGTTTTGGAATGTCAGTTCCACATTTCTGTGCGTCTTTTTACTGTTTGCGTTCTGGAGTTTATGACTATCATTCTTAGCCAATATAAACAGAAGTACAGTGTATCTTAGGTTTATATAACATAATATTTTTCTCTCTGAGTGCTTTTATCTTTTTCTACATTTGGTTGTTTCTGCGATGAATGATGTTCGATATCACTGTGTAGGCATTAATTGAAATCAGTTGGGTGTGGATCGAGTGTGAAGGCATTCACTGAATAAGAAACAATCAAATGATACTTAAATTATTGTCATTAAACTTCTGCTATCATTTAATTATTGTCTGATATATTCTGGAAGAGTCGATTATGTTTACAAATTTAATCACATATTTAATCAATTGATAAACAATAATTCTAAAATATAGTAATGTTTATGTTTGGATTTTGGCTTTTGATGCTTAAGAATGCTCAAACACATTTGTTTTGTGTGTTATTATGCTGTAATTTAGTTATTATCTGGTATATTGTTGAAGAATCAACTGTGTTTACATATTTAATCAATTGATAAGAAATAATCCTGAAATATAGTAATGAAAATGTTTGTAATTTAGCTTTTGATGCTTAAGAACGCTCAAACACGTTTGTTTGTGTTGCTTGCATTGTTTTTTCCAGATGGGTGTCAAAAGATGGTTTGGGAGCGATTGGACGTCTTTTCATTGGTATGAGCAGCTTGAAAAAAATGAAGGGGCATTGACATACAAATCACGCAACTCTTAAGTATTTACATATCTAACACCAAAATTTTACTCTTTACATATATACCACCCAAAATTTTCAAGTCACATAAAAAAAAACTGCTATTTTGACTTTTAAAAAGAGAAATACACCTTTTTGTGAAAATAAAATACACCTTTACATGCATAGGTAAGGCGGCATATATTGTAAAAATTGAAGTTCAAATGGTATATATGTAAATACATAGGAATTGAGGGGAATGTATGTAAATTTCCCGAGAATAAAACCAAAAGTTGTTTCATCTACGGCAAATGGTATTGATGTCTGGTAGGCGGACGCTATGGTTACCTGTTTGATGATGATCCAAAACAATGGAGGATGTATGCGGATATTATTGGAAGTGCTGGCAGGTTTGAAAAATATCTGTCTTTTATTTAATTAAAGATGCTTTGGACTGATTGGCCCCTAGTGCAGTGTCTTTGAGATTAGTACACAACTGTATCCTGCATAGTTTCTCCCACTTGCTTCATTTGGAAACTTAATGAAGGTAATCAAATATTATTTAACTTTTTTTTTCTCTTAGATAGTATGATTTGAAGGGTTGCTTTTTCCCGATTTTGCCCAATTTAGCTGTTTAATTGTTTTCCCACCAATATTATTCTGTTATGTATATCGAATGGATAGTCAAACTTTAGTTTATATTTGCTTCATTTATCACACATTAAAATCTACCTTTTCCATTGGTTACCATGGATTAACGAAGTCGATTACAATTTTATGATGAGGAAAGTGTCAAAATAGTCCACTAACTTTTTTTTTGAGGTCATTTTAGTACAAGAGCCTAAAGATATCAATTTAGTTCACAAATGTTTTTAATATGGGTTGAAATAGTCCCCTCTGAGGACTTTCTCAGCCCTAAAATAATGAGTTACTAGGGACTACTTTGAAATTTTTATAGCCACTAGGACTAAAATGGATCCACGTAAATGGTTATGAGATTACTTTGACATTTTACTTGTTTCATGATTTTGCTGCCTGGGAGGAGACTGCTTTCACGTTCTACTACAACTGTTCTTTTGTAAAAAACTTATACAAAGATTGTTTGAAAATTGAATTGATCTAGTATCAGGCTAACATGATTTTTTAACTCATAATTGTATAGATCATAAAAATAGGTACTTAACTCATAATTGTCTAAATCATATTTATGTCAAAGATTATTTAACTCATACTTAAAATATTGAATTGATCTAGTATCAGGCTAACATGATTTTTTATGAGCTAACATGATTTTTACACTAGTATCAGGCTAACATGATTTTTTATGATCTATTCAATTATGAGTTGCAGAGTTGGTTGAAATATTTCCATTCGTTGGACTAGGTTGACATAAATATCAACCATATTTAAGGAGATGCATTTTATTTCTCCCAACAACTCTTTGAATTTCTTAGATGACGCTGTTTATGCAGGCTATAGCAAGAGGACTGAAGGACCCTTCATTTCGCGTGATTCAGAATCATTTTGCCATCTCTGCAAATCTTGGAGAAGTTGCTGCAAAGGTACTGTAAACTTATACAGCATACATTACAAAATTTCCCTGGCTGTATGGACAAATAATATGAACGTTCAGCATCGTATTTCTTTTTATGTTGTAGTCCTTACTCTATTCTCTCGATTTAATCGATGCATCTATCTTGTAAGAAAAATAAAGTGGGGCTCCCTAGGGGGCTGAACTGGTTCAGCCAATAGGGGAGCAGGGCCTACCAGATGGGCTAGGGTAATCGCCCAAGAGGCGGGGGCTCCCCCTCCTACTTATTTGCTATATATATGTTATGTTATTGTCATTAGGGTTTAGTTTTTGCTGAGTTTTCTGTCAGGACAGCAGCCGACGTCTCCCTTTTCGTGTTGTATCCAACTGCAAGAAGATGCTTTGGTTGTAGCCCGCCCCGAGTTATGTGTATCTTTCCTTTTATTGCTTGCCGCCGCCCTTCCCTGCTCGTTGCCATCCACTGCCCTCTTTTCTGTTGCGATCCTATCCACCCGTTTCACTTGCTTTCCACCTCCTCTTCCCAGCCCTCGCCTGTTTTTCTCTGCTGATCCCTGAGGGACAGCGCCTTGCCACCCCACCAGTGCCATGCTGGACCAACTTGCCTCTCCTGTTCACTCCCCTGCATACCAATCGCTCCTTACCCCTGTAGCTTCCCCCACCTGCACCTGCCACCACCCCTCCTTCAACTCCCTGCTGCCATGACTGTTGCGGCATAGTCTTCCGTCCAATGCAGCCTCCTCGGGTTGCTGTCCATCCCACAATCACCCTACAGCCCTCCACCCATGACCCCTCTTAAATTGCAGCACCACCGACTTCTTAAATTGCAGCACCACCGACTTCGGGATACATGTAGTTGTGCTTGTTATTGTATTTCTCTGTTTTTATGTGTTTTGTTTGTACCACTTTTGAATTTCAGAAATAATATTTGCATTTTCATTTTGGATTAGGTTAACACCGGCATCAGTTCTAATCTTTACTCTATTCTCTTGATTTAATAGATGCATCTATCTTGTAAGAACAATAACTTGGAAGGTATGAGACATGTTTGGAAGATTTACATACGCACCATGTAATTTTTATATTTTTTTCATATCTGACACAAACTTTAATTTTTACATATATGCCACCTTATATATGCATGAAAAGGTATATTTTACTTTTTAAAAGTTAAAAGAATGTTTTTTTTGATGTGATAAGAAAGACTGGTATAAACCTAAAAAGTAAGGTTTGGGTGTTAGATATGTACATACATAGAAGTTGGTGGTACGTATGTAAATGCCCCAAAATGCTCCCTTGTGGGAATAGAATCAGGTATAGAATTTGGTGTTACGCATGTAGGGATGCGTATGTGAATGAAATGTGCATACTTACTCAAGCAGTCTACAACCACCATGCTCACCATGAACCATTCTAACCGTGGCAATCCCTCGATGAAGTCCATCATCACTTATTCCCACACTTTTCCCGGTAATACTAATGCTCATGGTAACCCTCCTGGTGTCGTGGTCAAGTACTTGTGCCTATGATATACATCACATTTAGCCACCATACCCTCGACGTCTCTACACATCCCCACCTAATAAAGTTTTGCCGCCAACTATAGATCTTCAGTACCCCTGAGTGTCCCCCGATCACACTGTCATGAAACTCCTATAATAATCTGGGAATATACTCCTATAATAATCTGAGAATATACTTCGACGTTTTGGGTAGCATGAATCGCTCCTGATGGAGCAGCTATTGCCCTCTCAATGTATATTCTCAATGATTGCTTGGATCCTAGAGTAACTCGTATCTTATTTTCCTCAGCTCTTTATCCGTTTCACTCTCCTACCTTTAGGCTTCCCAATCTCGGACCAATTGTACCGACAAGGACGTCAAGTGGGGTTCCTCCACCTTCCTTGACAGGGTCTCAGCTGCTTTGCTCTCCTATCTTAGTTGGTATTGAATCTCGAAATCATATCCTAGTAGCTTGGATAGTCATTTCCGATGCTCCTCAGTCATGATCTGTTGCTCCACAAAATTCTTTAAACTCCTCTGATCTGTTCTGACCAAAATATGTTGCCCTAACAGGTAGGGCCACCACTTCTGTATGACCAAGACAATTGCCATCAATTCTCGTTCATATATTAACTTTAACCTTGCTCTGACTGTAAGAACATTGCTGAAGTAGGCAATTAGCCGCTGATCTTGTATGAGCACTGCTCCAAATCCTTACCTGAAGTATCTGTCTTCACCACAAATGGTTTACTGAAATATGGAAGTGCTAAAACTGGGATGCTAGTCATGACCCTCTTCAAATGTTCAAATGTTTGTGTCACACTGCTTCACCCCATTTGAAATTATTTTTCTTCAACTGCTCCATCAGTAGTCATGTTATCCTGTCATATCCTCTCGCGAGCTTCTGGTAATATCCGATGAGACCCAAAAATCCTCTCGGCTCCTTCAAATTCCTTGTTAAGTGACAATCAACCATAACCTCGATCTCGAACTAGTCCCCACTTTGTCACCACATGTCCCAGGCACTCTACCTGTAATTGCGCAAAAGAACATTTCTTCAAGTTAACATACAACCAGTGCTCCCTCAACATCTCCAGGACTGTCCTCAGGTGCCTCTCATGCTCTGCCTTTGTACGACTATAGATTAGAATATTGTCAAATAAAATTAGGACAATTTTTCAGAGATAAGGTTGAAAAATCTTATTCATGAGGGATTGAAATGTCATTGGGGCGTTAGTGAGGCCAAACGACTTCACTAAGAACTCATAATATCATTCATGTGCCTTGACTGCTGTCTTGTGCACATCCGATGGATTCATCTTGACTTGGTGATACCTTGACTTAATATTAACTTTTGAGAAAATGACCGCCCCATAAAGCTAATCCAGTAATTCATTAATCACAGGGATAGGAAATTTGTCCAATACCGTCTCCTTGTTCAAAGCCCGATAGTCCACACAGAATCTCCAATTTTCATTTTTTTTCTTCATTAACAGGATGAGACTGGAAAAAGGACTCACACTAGGCTTGATAATTCTCGCTTCGAGCATCTCTTTGATTAGCTTCTCAATCTCATCTTTTTGAATTTAGGGGTATCTATATGGTCTAACGCTGATGGGGGAAGCACCCTCCTTCTATGTAATAGCGTTCTCGTGGTCCCTCAAAGTAGGTAACCCACTTGGTTGTTGGAAGACATCCGTAAACTGTTGTTGGAGCTGTTGGATCCCTTCTAGAAACTCTATCAACTCTGAATCTCGAATCTCGTCAATGCTTTGCAACTCCACCTAGTAATCCGATCCACCTTAAGATTACATATTTTTATGCACATTTTAGGCTCAATTTTTTAGGATATTATGTTTTAATGAAAGGTATTTTTATGTTTTGGGTTGCAGGTGCAAGAAAAATAGTTCAAGAGTAAAAATGAGCAAAAATACATCAAAAAGAAGCAAAATGGGCTAAACTAAAGAAAAATACCAAACCAGCCGAACTGGCGCCTAATCGTCAGATATTGAACTTGGCTAGCGTATAGGAGAGACGGTTGGGCGCCTAGGTACCACGGTTATTTTCTAGCGCCTAGGTACCACGGTTATTTTCTAGAAGAGACATTGAATGAGACCAAATTTTGAAAAGATGTCTGAAGCAACCATTGGTCATTTTCGAAGCTCTATAAATATGGATTAATTCCAAAGGGCTAGGAGAGTCGGATCTATAGAGTCTCATAGTGTGTGAGAGTGTTAAGTGTGTGAGAAGTTTTCTTTGTTAGTCTTTGTTATTTCTGGAGTTTGTGAGTCTTATAAGTGTTATTAAAGTCAGAGAACTTCAAAAGTGTGCTTGGGGGAACATTCAAGATAAGTATTTGTATCTGTCTTTAAGTTTTGTACTTTGAATTTCAGTTTTATAAATATGTTTTGTTTTATTATCCCCATGTGGTTTGAGTAGTTTTCCCTCTTTCCCCTTGCAATATAAGGGGATGTTTTATTTTGTCTATAAGTTTCCTTTCAATTCACCTTTATCTCTCTCAATGTTCGCAGCCACTTCATCCCCAAAATCACATCTTTGCTATCCAAACCTAAAGGAGTCTTCCACCACCTGCAGGTTATGTAGTGCTAGAATCAACCCCTTGCAAATTCACCTAAGTTTCTTAGCTTTGTCCCCATCATGACGCCGAAGCTCCATGTAGTCACCAACTTCAACCTTAGTTTCTCCACAACATGATTTGAGATAAAGTTTTCTGTGCTCCGCTATCCACCAACACCACAACTGGTTGTGCCCCGATCCATCCCCTTACATTTATGGTGTTCGGGATAAATCTCACCACCAAATTGAGGGACATCTCCGTCACATCTAAATGTAGGTGCTCCTCCTCCACTGCTTCCTCTTTTGATTCCTCACTCTCTGTGTCCTCTTCCTTAACTAAAATAACATGAATGACGTGCTACTTGCAATGGTGTCCTAGGGCGTATTTCTCGTCACAATAGTAACACAATCCTTTGGCTCTTTGTTTATTATCCTCCATCTGGGTGAGCTCCATCATTTCCCCTAATCAACACGGTCTTAAGGGGCGGATGACTGCTCTTATGTCGGGCTCTAGGCCTTTCAAAAAGTTCCCTTCCAATCATGTTGTAGAAATCTCCCTCAATCTCCCTAATAAAAGCTCGAACTTCTCTCAGTAATCCATAATTGCCTCCTCCCAAGTCAGAACATAGAATTGCTTGTATAAGTCTCCTTCCCGAAGGGCTCGGAAACACTCCAACAAGCAATACTTAAACTCCTCTCATGAGTGCATCGGATACCTTGCCTCCATCCACTGGAACCACGCTAAAGCCTTTCCCTCCAAACATACTTCAGCTGTCATGAGCTTCTCTTCCTCAGTCAACTCGTTGAATACGCCCATCCATGTGCATCCTCCCCTTCAAAGATCAACATCTTCAGTTTTGTGAATTTTATAATTATTCACATTTAAAACACCCAAAACATTATACTTGCGCAAAAATAACACTCACCGTCAAAAACAGTAATGCTGGGGTTTGGACTGAATCCCTATGATGAGCAAATCAAGCTGCTCTGGAACTCACATAAATGCTGCAAATCAAAGGAGAAATGGAATTTAAGATCCTGCAGGATTTAAAGCTCATTTTTTGCTGTTTGACAGGAAAATAGGTCAAATCCTGCAATCAAGCAGCCAAAAATTTTAATAACGGCTTTACAATTTTTGACGAGTGTTATTTTGGAGCAAAGTGTAGTCTTTTTGGATGTTTTAAATATAAATATATAAATTTAGGTGTGAAATTTTAATATAAAGAGTTTTGGGTTCTATATATGCAAATCACCCTAAAATGCTAACTAGCATTATGCTTAGCATATCCTTTTCTTATGCCCAATTTTACAAATATACCATTTCAGGAGGAAGTATGGGAAGTAGCTGCTCAACTAGTGGGACTTGCTTTTGGCATACTCATCATGGTAAACAAGTTTACGATGGATCATAATTTAATGCTTGGCTAATTTTATATGTAGATTTACTTTTTCTGTTCGCTTAATGAGATATTTTCAGTACATAGACGCGCAACATTTTGTCTCTTTATCAGAAAAATTATGCAGGAAGCTCCTGGATTAAGAGAATCATACTCCATGCATGCTTTCACGTGGTTGAGCATGCGCCTTATGCACCTCTGGTTGCGTTATCAGTCACTATCAGTTCTTAAGTTCCGCTCCGTAAGTTTGGAAACATTGAATATATATGCACATGATATTCCAAAACACAACTTCAATTTTGTTTTAATGTGCAATTTACCCCTCCCAAATTCCTATCCCTTGACTATATTTTTTCTCGTGTTTTTGGCAGATAAACCTCAAGCGTGCACGCATTCTTGTGAAATCACATGTTCTATATAACACAGTTCCAGGTCCATATTTTTTGGGGGCATTTACATACATACCACTCAATTCTTATATATTCACCTATCCAATACCTAAACTTTCTTATTTACACGCATAACTCAAATCCTTAATTTCATATTAAAAATACCACTATTATTTACACTTTAAAAGTGAAATACACCTTGTCATGCATAGTTTTATGACACCAAAGCGTTATAAATATAAATATCAAACTTTGAGGCTGTATGATAATGGATTTAAGTAAGATTTAACTTAAATCTTGCAGGACAAAAAAGAACAATTTTAAATCCACGATTTAGTTAATCTAGTTCCTTCTCAATTGTTTCTCAGTTTTGTTGTAAATGCCGGATTTACTAAATCCTGTTGTTGGCAGTATTTAGTAAATCAGGATTTATAAGATTTAATAAAGCTGCTAAAACTGTTGTATGCTATCCCTTTAGGCGTTAGAAATAAAAATACATGAAATTACGTGGTACGTATATCAATTTACCTTTTTTATATTTTTTTTAAATCAAAGAATCATGAATTAAACTAGTTCCAGGTGCATATTTGACCATCTTTTGATTTGGGATATCTTGTTCCTGAGTTTATGAATTAGTTTTTGAACTCTTTATAGGGTATATTGATGTAAATAAAGAGGAGAAACTTCTATCTTGGGAGCATTTTCTGCAACCAAGAATTACATTCGGTGTTACCATAGAAAGCATGGTCCCTAAGAGGAACTTCAGCCAAATCGTATGTATGCTTTTTTGAGCTTGGATAGTTTCTGCACTTCAATAGAAGATGAATGTGTATTTTTTTGGGGGCGCATATAAATACAAACCACCCAATTCCTTTGTATTTACATATGTAACACCTAAATTTTACTTTTCTCATTTCTACTACCCAAGTCTTTCATAGCACATAATAAATAACACTAGTTTGACTTTAAAACGGTGAAATACACTTCTTCATGCATAGCTAAGGTGGCAAATGAGTAAAAATTAAAGTTTTAAGTTTTAGATATGTAAATACATAGGATTTAGTTTTAAGTTTTAGGTATGTATGTAAATCTTCCTTTTTTTATTTTGGTAAATATACTCACTCCAAGCCCCAAAATGGGCATCTCACTTGAACTTTAAACTGAAGACAATGTAGTCATAACTACCAAAACTTTTTTAGGGTTACCATCCCATATTTTTGTAATTGCGAAAACTTGTTCAATAGCCGTTGAAATTTTTGCCAATGTAATATTAAAAGCTAGCTAAATTTGATTCATCATTATGTCTATATCGAGCTAACTCGGTTATTAATATAATGACATCAATTTGACCTGTACTTGTATTTACTCTCCTCCATGGTATTTTCAATATCATTTGCTTTTTCATAAAACTGACACATAATTATTTTCATTTATTATATAGCCATCCAAATCTTGAGAGCATAACAAAACCCCAACCTATATCTTTCAATTTCATTAACTACTCAATAAGTTTTCCTAGCATGAGCAAATACATAACTTTAGGATTTGGTTGGGATCACTTTTATTTTTTGTTCTTTGTTTTGTTTTCACTTCTATTTTAAAAACACATTTGTTTAGTGCATTTTTTTCATATTCTTGTTTTTATTTTCAAAATAATTTAATTTATATATATAAATATTCAAAATACCTAAAAATTATCTTGAGTGTTTTGAACTAAACAAAGTATAATATACCAAGCTTGTTTTATTTCAATTAAAAATATAAACAAAAGAAAAGAAAAAAAAATGTAACACAAAAATAAAAGGTGATCCGAAACAATCCCTTAGTGGTTCGTTTCTTTTGAATAGTTATTAGTTTGTAAGTCTTAGCATGTGTGTATAATTTCCCATGACAAAGGTGCTTAACTCTATGAATAAGGTTAAGTTTGTAACAAAATTTTGTATTAAGTTGAATTTGGCGATCATTTGTGAAAGCTAAAAGTAATTAGAGGATCCATTTATAAACTTTTATCATTGACATTGAGACCAATTGAACTTGAGAATCTAAGAGATTATCCAAATGATAGACTGCATAGTTAAATTGTTAGCCTTTTTAGGAACCATCTTGTCTGAATCAACATGACCAATTAAGGCTTTTAAGGAGGTTTGATCTGCATTGGATGAACTTGCACTCCTTTAAGGGGGTTACTTACATTTGCTATTGTTTACGATATTAGAAGAGTTACAATTATAGAAATATCTCATTCATAATTTCTAGTTTGGGGGGTTTACTTACATAGCACAAAAGTTTAATGTACTTACTCATCTCACACCTAAAGTTTCATATTTACACACGTAACACTCAAATCTTTAATATCACATGAAAAATAGCACTATTACCATATTTTAAAACTGAAATACATATTTTCATGCATAGATTTAAGGCACCAAAGTGCTACCATAGTGCTATGCATATCAATATGAAATTTTAGTTGTGAGTTATGTAAATACATAAGAGTTGTGTGCTATCTATGTGAATTTTCCTTCTAGTTTTATGAGGAAGTGTTTTTTGTTTGGAGTAGGTTTAGATATAACTGATGTGGGAGGTTTATTAGTGATTTCAGAAGCCACTTTCTGTGGAGTTGAAAAGGTTGATTTTTTTTTTATTTTATTTTATCCGGGCAGGGTTAACGCTCAAAATGGGCAACTTGGGATTAAATTAACATTTTTTTTATGATGGTTTATAAGAAGACTTCATAATTGGTGTGGTGGAAATTTTATGGGAGTATTATAGATTATTTCAGGATTTTATGAAACATAGTTTTTCCTCTTGGTGAGTATAAGCTTCTAGCGAATTCAAGCTTGATGATTCGCAAATTACAAGTTGCCAAATTCAGTTCATGAATGAGCGAGGCGAATACGCAAGTATAGACGTTAGACCCTGCTTGATTTGACAGGTGAAGGTCATCGGATATTCTAAGAATGAGGAAGAATTTCATACCCGCAGTCATTTATGAATTTATGTTTGCATGATTCGCATTTACCCCCATTTAAATGAAGTTTTTGCATAGTGTTTCAAAACCTGACAAAGTTTACAGCTGATCAAATCATGACGTTCACACCCCCTATCGGTTTTTGAAGGTTAAAGCACTTTTGGAACTATACGCACAAGAAAAGTATATTCTCTTTGTGAACCTGCGTGGATCAGAAGTGCTAAACTACTACATAACATATAAGGTACTCATCTACTGGCGACTTCTTCAGTGTCTTTGATAACTATAAGAGTTTGACATAGATTTCAAATGTTTTAGATTTATTTTGAGACGAGTAAAATACAAAATTTAATTGTTTACTCGTGCATGGCGTTAATTTCAAACCAAATTTAACGGCTTTGAAACTTGTCCTGATGTAATTTTCAATTAGACAATCCTATGATGGGTTTGAATCTGAATATTCTGATCAAACTTTAGTCAAAATGTGTTTCAGATTCGTTGGATTTGTTGAGTTGTTCATAATACACGAGTAATCACTAAAAAAAAAAGAACAATTACATAAGTAGCATACAATTCTTTTATATTTACATATCTCACACCTAAATTTTCATATTTACATATATATAAGGGTGTAAACAAGCCGAACACGAGCGAGCCCAGGCTCAGCTCGTGTTCGGCTCGTTTATATTTCGAGCTCAAAAAGTGTGTTCGTGTTCGGCTTGTTTGCTTAGTGAGTCGAACACTAGCCATTCACGAACAAAGAGTTATTTTGACAACCCTACTCACGTAGCCATAAGATGTAATGATTCGGGCAAGATTTAAAACATCATTTAAATCTAATTTAATAATTTATATTCTATTTTCTTCATTAATACTTTTAATTGATTATAAATATTTATAGTCTTTTATTCAATTATTTTTTGTAAAAATACTACTCATCAAAGATATATATATACTTGATTAGTAGTATTTCGAGCCAAAACGAGCCGAACACGAACGAACAAATATTTGTTCGTGTTGTTCGTGTTCGGCTCGTTAACTTAGCGAACGAGCCGAACACGGGCTCGTTAACATAGCAAACGAGCCGAACACAAGCTGTTCGCGAACAACGAGCCATTTTGACAGCCCTACATATATATAGCACTTTGGTGCCTTACATCTATGCATGAAAAGGTTTTTTTCATTTTTAAAGAAATAGTAATAGTGTTATTTTTTATTTGATATTAAATATTTGAATGCTTTGTAAATATAAAAGTTTAGCCGTGAGGTATGTAAATGCATAATAATTATGTGTTATGTGTTAGAAGTTATATTGAGAAATAATTTATTCTTATTAGAAGTTATGAAAATTAGATTTATTTTCATATATAACTTCATTTCCTTTCCTATTATAGATTTGTTTCCTTGTATTGGATTTATTTCATTTCCTTTCTTATGTTGTTTCCTTTATCTCCAAATAATTATTATGAATTGATTAATTAGACATATTAGGTGTTATATCTTTAGTTTCCTGTTATTTTTTTTTTTCCGTCTTTCCTATTCGTTCAAGGGTTGTTTATAACCACTTTTCATATCAATAATGATATTCCACATTATTCTGAATTCCAACACCATGTACATAAATGCCCCTAAAAAAATTATATTAAATCTAATATATTTAAAATGCATTCCAATGTAATTTGTTTCTTCTAATAGCCTCAACAACCTTGATAATATATAGGTTGGGGCCACAAGTGTATCAGTTTTGAAGAGTTTATGGCAAGTTTATTGGTTGCACTCGTACAATGAGGAACTTGGCAGGGATGATGTATTGGGTTGGCTCAATGAGAGCCTTCTGAAACTGGAAGCCAGATTTAGTGTCTTTTTAAAGCAGTTGGAAGAGGCAGGATGGGAGAGAGAGAAGATTATTCTTAAGGTGCCAAAGCACCTGGTTTTTGAAGAAGGAGATTCACCTCCTGAGTTTTTTTGAGTGATGATATATAATATTTTTTCACTTGTTTTATTTTAATAGATTGGTGTTGGGCTTAATAGATTGTTGTTGGGCTTCAAGATTTTGTATTCTGATGACATTTTTACATATCTAATATATAAATTTTGATATTTACTTTTATAACACATTGGTACCATAAACCTGTGCATAAAAAAAGAAATAGGTGTCAGAATAGTCCCCTCGCTCTTTGTAGTGGTCCTTTTAGTTCTAGAGTTTATAGTGTCAAATTTTTTTTAATATGGGCTGAAATAGTTATCTCTTGGACTATTTAAGTGCATATTAAAAGAGTCTGAAAATTAAATTACAATAGACTATTTATAGAATTTTGTTAGGCTTTTTCCCCTTCAATTTTATAGTAATTATCAACATTTTTCTATAGTTTTAAATTTCAAAAAAATAAGATAATTGATGTATGGCTCTTTTGTAGGAATGCATGTGTGGCGTTTGTTTGGGATTTAGCACAAGCCTTCATTGGCTTTAATTTCAAATGAATTATTTCTCTTAAAGTAGGAAAATTACTCTTCAAGAAAAAATATTCGATTAAGTTTTAGATAATTATTAAAGTTTTGATGGTATAATTAACTATACCCCTTAATAAATAATCAAAAATTTTTGTTTTGGAAATAATTTACTACTAGTGTATCACCCCAATAAATGTTGCATGTGACCATGTAAGATATATTAAGTTACCCATTTATGTCATGTTCTCTAGATTATTATTGTTTTTAAAGTACAAATTCCAACTCGCTTGTGTCAATTGCTTTTAAGCATTACATGTGATCATAGGGACTTTGATGATTTTTGTTAGGTAATCTTTTGAGGTTTTGTTGCCTTTTAGCCTTGCATCATCTAGAGCATCATGCTCCTTGGGCCTAAAAGAGCTTTCTCCTCTTGCAATGGAGTATAAGGTTGTTGCTTGGGTAAGTGCCTTGTAGGTCATTCAATATAAGTTCAAAAGATTTTGGTCCTCTTATTAACGTAACAAGAATCTTCTTTTAAGTAGGTTAATCAAATTCTTATTAAATGCTTCAACTAAACCATGCATTGTTAGATCATGCATTGAGGAGTGACAATTGATCCTATAATGCTTGATGAGTTGCATATCACAATGCTTTTGAGAGGCTGAAAATTATTTGATATCACTTAATGTGTCGCTCTAAATTAGTATATGCTAATCCCATTCGCCCAATTTGTCCTTCACTCAAGTTTAATGGCAGCAAACATATATTAGTGGGTGCATATAGTTTATTAAGTGATTCATATGTTAAAATTAAGAATGAACTTGAGAGATCATTAGAATACAAAATTTTGAAGATTATTGGAACATGAAGTGCTTAGGAAGATGAAGTACACGTTTAGCAAGATTTTGAAGATTGTTGTGAGCAAATGCACGTTGAAATCAAACTCAGGAAGATAAATTTTCCATTAACAAAATAAAAAACTTGAAGCAAATTACTCAGAAATATCAGCTGGAAATCCTCTTCATCTTCTCCACTGACGAGTGCTTAGCATCCCCAACCAAATGGTAGAGAAGCACACCAGCTGCAACACTAACATTCAAGCTCTCCACAGCAAGAAAGGAATCTAAATCTTCACCAAAACACTTCTGATCCATCTCTTCATCTTCATCTCCATTGTCTCCATTGACACCATCCACAGGCATGATTCCAGGAATTCTAATCAACTGACTACAACACCTCTCCACTAAAGGTCTCAACCCATGGCCTTCGCTCCCCAACACAAGTATCGTCGGCAATCCAGCCTCAACCTCGCGCAAAGAAAGAGCTTTAAAAGACACAGATCCACCAAGAACCCTCCAACCATTCTCCATTGAAGACCCCAAGAACCTCATCATGTTCTTACAGGACCTTAGTTCAATCAGCTCAAGAGAGCCAGCACTAGCTTTGCCAACCACTCCACTCAGAGGAGCTGAATTCTTGGCACAGAGAACAACTCCTTCTGCTCCGAAGAAATAAGCAGATCTGATAATGGCTCCCAGATTCTGAGGATCAGTAACCTCATCCAAAGCCACCCAGAGAGGAGCTCTTTGATCCGTCCCTGCAAGAGCTTCCAGCTCCTTTATATCAACAATCTCAAGAGGGGAAGCATCCAGCAACAGACCTTGATGGGGCCGATTCTCGACCACCATGTTCAGATCATGCTTCGAAGCTTCAATGACTGTTAACCCTAACCTATCTGCTAACTTCAAAATCTTCGCCACTCCCTTCTTATCCTTCTTCTTCTTCTTCCTGTTGTCTGCAGTGATGTCCAGTCCTTGCTGAACATAAAGGGCGTGAAATTCTCTCCTAGCCGCCGTGAGCGCGGCCAAAACGGGACCAACCCCGTAAACACACTGACCAACCATTTTAGGCACAGAAGTCTCCGTGGCTTCTTTCGATCTAGGTTTGCTCCAGGTTTCCCGCTTATTCCAGCGGCGAAGATCTGGTTTCTCGGATCGAGAGCTTGAATCGGAGAAATCTCTGTGCATGTTCTTGATTCGATTCCATCTAGGAGAATCAGCAGATTTGGAAACTAGCTCCTGCTTCCCCCGAGTCTCTTCCTCTCGCACCTCCGCCACCTCCGCAGAAACTCCATTCTCAGACTCT
This sequence comes from Phalaenopsis hybrid cultivar, assembly GCA_002079205.1. Taxonomy (NCBI): domain Eukaryota; kingdom Viridiplantae; phylum Streptophyta; class Magnoliopsida; order Asparagales; family Orchidaceae; genus Phalaenopsis; species Phalaenopsis hybrid cultivar. Next base: position 17,782 of record JXCR01125516.1, read on the forward strand.
GTATCTCCCAAACTTCTTCTTCTTCTATACCCATCCTCCCTCTCATCTCTCAACTTTACTCCATTTCTTGAAAAATAGGCCTCCGCAGANTCCCGAGTCTCTTCCTCTCGCACCTCCGCAGAAACTCCATTCTCAGACTCTGTATCTCCCAAACTTCCTCTTCTTCTATACCCATCCTCCCTCTCATCTCTCAACTTTACTCCATTTCTTGAAAAATAGGCCTCCGCAGATTCCTCCCATGAAGAGAAATTGGACCTGAAACCAATCCGTTTTCCTACTGGTGTCTTTTGTCCTCTACCTCTGAGGGAAACTAGCCCGGGAAGAACCCTAATATCGATTGCTCGGCCGGCGGGATCAATCGCGGTGTTCCGCTCAGCTGCACAGGAAACGCTCGCAGCTTGCGATAGAGAAACTGAAAAGCTCACTGGCCTTCTCGAAACCCTAGAAATTAGCGGAAGTGAGAGATTTTTAGCTAGGTTGNAAAACCCATCCGTTTTCCTACTGGTGTCTTTTGTCCTCTACCTCTGCGGGAAACTAGCCCGGGAAGAACCCTAGTATCGATTGCTCGGCCGGCGGGATCAATCGCGGTGCTCCGCTCAGCTGCACGGGAAACACTCGCAGCTTGCGATAGGGAAACTGAAAAGCTCACTGGCCTTCTCGAAACCCTAGAAATTAGCGGAAGTGAGAGATTTTTAGCTAGGTTGCAGCAGTGGGGCGGAAGCATGGCGCTCCTCCCCGTCAATACTGAAGTGGACGGCGGCGAGGAGACGGAGAGAGAGACGAGGGTCTGTAAATCTCTCTTAGAAGAAAAAAATGATTTTTACCTGTCCCTACTTAAAAGTATAAAGATCTAAACTTTAAATATTTCAAAACAGCCATCTAAAATTAAGAACTCCTTTTNGAGAGACGAGGGTCTGTAAATCTCTCTTAGAAGAAAAAAATGATTTTTACCTGTCCCCTACTTAAAAGTATAAAGATCTAAACTTTAAATATTTCAAAACAGCCATCTAAAATTAAGAACTCCTTTTAGCTACCGAACGACTCTCCCGTTCGCTTCCGTTCCAGACGCAGCCGTCTCCATCTCCTTCCCTCGCCTAACCTCCGTCTCCCTCTTTCTCCTGTGCAACCGGTCGGCTCCTACTCCAACCTGTCTCACTTACTGCTACTGTGCGAAGTAGGAGCTCTAGATTGATACTGTAAATATGTGAGGGTCAACAAAATGAAAATCCCGATCTATCATCTTCCTCGCAAGCAGACGAGTGTATGCATAACAAGCTTAAGTCGGTTTAGGCTAAGGGTCTGTTTGGGCCTCTTTTATCGTGCGGTGCAGCCTCAAATCGCGACGGTAAAAAAAAAGTTCTTTGGATGCTAAATTCGCAGCCGCACATCACAGAAGCTGGGGAAAGCGGGCCGCAGAATCAACCTCGTGGTCTTGCGTTCGCCCTTCAAATATTACCTTTTGCCCCATGAATATTATCTTCTGCCCTAGCGTCTGCCCACTGCTACGAGCCTTCTCTCGCGAAGCCCCTGCGCCTTCTTCTTCCTCAACCAAGAATGACCCAAACCACATAATTGCAAACCCTCTTCTTCGCTGGCTTCACGCAAATCTGATTTTCCTTTATTCAAGTGAAAAATTGGAGCTTTTGGCAAACCCTCTTCGTACCATCGTACCATTGGAGGTTGTGGAGCCCTTACCCAAAATTTTATGGCAGTGTGCGACTTTAACATGTGTTTTACTTTCGTCATGCCCGGTTGAAAGGATAGTGCGCACAACAACTAAATTTTCAAGAGTGCTACGCAGAATCCTCATTACTTCTCCCACCCTCCGCACAATATGTTGCAGTCCGAAATCCTTTGTTTATTTTTTTAAAATGTCGTGTTGAAGCTACAATACATTTTAGATAAGTATTATTTAATAGATGTCGGCTATTCATTGCAGCGAGGGTATCTGAAACCCTTTTATGGCACCAAATATCATATACTTGATNCCCACCACTTAAAAGTATAAAAATCTAAACTTTAAATATTTCAAAACAGCCATCTAAAATTAAGAACTCCATTTAGCCACCGAACGACTCTCCCGTTCGCTTCCGTCCCACACGCCGCCGTCTCCATCTCCTTCCCTCGCCTAACCTCCGTCTCCCTCTTTCTCCTGTGCAACACGTCGGCTCCTACTCCAACCTGCCTCACTCACTGCTACTGTGCGAAGTAGGGGCTCTAGATTGATACTGTAAATATGTGAGGGTCAACAAAATGAAAAGCCCGATCTAACATCTTCCTCACAAGCAGACGAGTGTATGCATAACAAGCTTAAGTCGGTTTAGGCCAAGGGTCTGTTTGGGCCTCTTTTATCGTGCGGCGCAGCCTCAAATCGCTACGGTAAAAAAAAAAAGTTGTTTGGATGCCAAATTTGAACTGCACATCTCAGAAGCTGGGGAAAGCGGGCCACAGAATCAACCTTGCGGCCTCTCTATTTAGTAAAGTATGTGGTTGAGACATTCACATACACACCACACAATTCTGATATATTTTTATATGTAAAACTTAAAACTATCATTTTAATTACTTTCCGTTTATCTTGTTAGGAACTTCTCAAAAACTGTTTCTCAAATTAGTTGATTTACGTGATGCCCTCTATAATTTTCTAAATTGTGTTATTGTTTTGTTTCACTGCTTTGTTTTATCGTAGTAATAAAATGTCTAATAAGATTAAAGAGTTTGGTACACCGCACTGTAAGAAAAAGAAACAAAAATAATATTTTGTGACATTTGCCTGAAGGGAATTGAAATGGACAATAGACCTACGAACTTTTTCAATAGTCGCAAAATATCATAAAAAAAAATTCAAGGAATGTACGGGCAAAGAGTAGGGTAGGCTACAAATAAAAATTATATATGACTATTGGACATTAATAATTCAAGGGATCTGTTTGAGATTGCATTAGCGTAATAAATGGAATGCACATTGATTTATTGGACGTTGTGGAGTAATTACACAAAATTTCATGGCAGTGTGCGACTTTAACATGTGTTTTACTTTCGTCTTGCCCGGTTGAAAGGACAGTGCACACAACAACTGAATTTTCAAGAGTGCTACGCAAAATCCTCATTACGACTTCCCTCACCCTCCGCATGATATGTTGCAGTATGAAATCCTTTGTTTATTTTTTTTAAATGTCGTACTGAAGCTACAATACACTTTAGATAAGTATTATTTGGTGGATATCGATTATTCATTGCAGCGAGGGGATTTGAAACCCTTTTATGGCACCAAATATCATATACTTGATTTCGAGCGAAACAGTAATGTTACGTGAGGCAGAAATGAGGTGTTTAACAAAAGGCATTCCTCCTTATGATGCGTCATCGAGATGATTTTTGGTGTTTGGAAGAATAATGGGTGATATTACGCGATATGTCACCTTACCTGTTTTCTAAATAGGTTCAAATTGTGGTAGTCACGATGACGCTGCACAAGTATATTAGGTGACATCCGTCTCGAATTGACATTGATTTCTGTAGTGTCGAAGAGGATCAACAAGAAGTACATGCAGAACCGTTTGAATACCACATCGGGCATTCTTTGCCATGCAAATGAAATGACGGTCATTCAAGAACAGATCACTAATGCGTTAGTTGGAGTGTGATTGATTTTCTTGTAAATTTTTCTATGGACACTGCACCAAATGCATATTGGTTCCGTTTGTTTTATGGAAAGTCGCTACTAAGGTTACTTAAATTAGGTCTTTACATAGTATAATGTTGCTCCTCCCTGAACTTATTCCATGATCTTAATACCTAACCTAAACCAATTTTGAAGTAAGTTGAATTGGATGTTATTCATTCTATCCATGAAACTTATACTTATTTATCACTTTGGTTGGTGCATGACATCGTGGAGGTAATAAATGTTAGACTCATGGTAGTAACTTCTTTAGTATTTTAACTAATATTCAAAGGATTAAGTTCCGGAGCATTTTAGTAGGAAGATGTGTGTGATTTGTTTCATTCCAGAGCATTTAACAAATATAAATACTTTCCTGAATTCATAAGTATGAAGACAATGACTCTTTTTGGTTGCCAAAGTTGATTCTTTAAATACATGTATATTTGTGAATTTAAAACACAAATGAGAAAATGCTTGGGAAGGTTGATGTTATAAGTTGTGGAGAGAAAATGCATGCATCGAATTACATCAATGGGGTGATCATGAATCTCTACTGCTAACTGACCTTACTTTTTTCTNATGGGGTGGTCGTGAATCTCTACTGCTAACTGACCTTACTTTTTTCTTTGTCGTTATATATCCCTATCCAATAGAGCTTTGGCGAATTGAGCTTTTGAAATGCTTACAATTGAGGAGTCTATTCTATGTGATCCCCTTATTACTAGAATTGAGGAGTATCTGCAAATGCTGAAGCACAGCTCTAATGTTTGCTATGTCTTGCTAGATTTATCTATTGGGATGCTATTGTAGTAAATTAATTATCAGTGCCAGCTGTCTACAATTAATCTCAAATTTCTACAAAATCAAGATGAACCATCTCATTGATGCGTTATGGTTGCAATTAAAAGTCCTCAAAAAAACAGAAAGTTATGATTTGTTGTGCGAGTAAGAAATGGACATTGGACAGTTATACCTACACCAAGATCAGTTGTCTATTTATTCATCTGCCACTGTTGTTATAATATCGAAGTTGGTTTATTATTAAAAATATTTGATTTTTGTGTTTTCTTCTGTTGCAATCAGGAAAACATAAGCTCAAGAATTTTAGGGACATCCCGATGATTTCTCTGCACTGTGGCCTCCAGTCATGTCTGCTGACTTCACGTCAGCCGCACAGCTATGAAAGAACGTTTTATATCTGCTCACAGAACATTGCTGAACATTGTGGTTTCTTCCAGTGGGCAGACAATTGGAGGATTCCCTTGACGACAGTAATCGGAAATAAAGAACATTCATCAAGAAAAGTCTAGCACATGAGCTACATCGTTTAAATGTTAAAAATAATTTATTCATCTTATTAATTATCGTTTTAATAGTATTAGACTTTTTTTTACACTCTTGATACTCACTGTGAAGTGAGGTGTCTATCTGTAATTCTGTATTATTTTTAAGTTTTTCAATCACAGCCACAAGTGTAAAACAAACCATGTACTACATATGCCACTCTATGTGATGAAAATGCAGGCAACTTAACGGCTTACCTTTTATTTGTACCTGTTTCTCTTTGTAATAGTTATTAGCATACAGAGTTTAGTTTTCATCATATGCCGACACTATAAAGTTTTTCTTTCTTGTTTGAGAAGGGTAGCATTTCGTTGCTTAGTTTATGTTTGCAAAGTATTTATGCAGATTTTTGTAGGAGATGTGGGTTCTTAATTGTGAATTTGGCCTATACTTTACTCCCAAGATTTCCTGTGCTCATCTTGGAGTGGTAGGCACTGAGGATGGCCTGAAATTTTTCAGGCAACCAATGCTTCCACTTTTCTGATGAATTCCGACTATGATTTGCTCTTTTTCTTGAAGCTAATGATTTCAGAGGATCTGAATCTCCATTTTTACATAAAAAAGAAAAACTAACACAGGATTTTTTTGCTAGAACCATTTTGGATGCATTTCAGAAACATGTATAAATATCAAACGTTAGTGATTGATTTGTAAATATGTAAGCACTGTGTGATTTGCATGTAAATTTCACTATTTTTGTGTGTATGCCTGTCATTTTAATATAAGTTGCTTCATTGATCTTATTCGATATTTAATATAAATATTCATGTATGAATGTATGTGTATGGCTTCATGAAAAATACACCCTTCACATGCAATGGCGATGCGTAAACACCAAGGAATTGTGTGGTTTAATGTAACCTCCATTCATATAAATTTTTTGTGGGGTAGTGGAACGTACGATGGACTTATAAGCTGAAAATTACCCTTTCACTTGAGTTTGAGTCACTTCTTTATTATTATTTATGATGTTTAGAATAATATAAATGTAGATTTCTACTTCTGAGATATCAAATTTGTGGTTGTCACATTTTTTATTTTAAACAGTTTTACTAAACATTGATAGAATGATCATTTTTCAAAAAACAGCTGTCTCACAGCAATTTTCACACAGTTGTAATAAACAGGCAGCTCCCTACAACAACTTTTTGGGGCAGTGTAGCTGCAGCTGAAAAGTTGAGAAATAACAACTGCCCCAAACAAACTCTAACACAACTCAATTGAGCTAATAAAAGTAATTCAACTACAAACTCAAATAAATTCGAGAGCAAATTTCAACATAATAAAATAAGGAAAGGGCACTGATGAATTAAATTATTAGTATTATTATTACTATAAAATGATTATTAATAAAATAAACTGTGTATTTATTGACAGATAAATTATAGAAGTTACAAGAATACTAAAAAAAATATTCACATTAAATAAATAAATAAATAAATAAATAAAACTTATTTGTTAGTCAGGCATGAGGTGAGGGGAGCTTAGCGTTTCTGTTCAGTCCACGTCTTTCCCTCGAAGAATTCACCGAGCATTCGCTCCAGATCCTCTGGCGTAAATCTGATATACTTCTGAGGATTCTTTCCATTTTGTATAAGAGGCCTGATGCAAGAGTTTATGACGTCATAATTCAGTTATCGATTGCCAAAGAAAATATACAACAAATAATTAACACAAATATATAAAAATTTAATAAAGTTTCATCAAATGAATAGTAACACTGCAGATTTAATTATAATTTAAATGTGGAGTTATATCTTTAGTTTTTATGAAACTCATATGAGATGACACCTCCCTTTCCATAAAAGGAAAAAAAATATAATAAAAATTTTCAAAATGTTCTTTATTTTCCCAAAATTTTTGGAATTAGCAGAAGGAGCTCAAAAAAGCAATTTTGTGGAGCAGATGCACCAAGTGAACTGCACGCTACATGACAAAAAGGTTGTTTTCACAATTAAAAAGCCAATTAAACCTCTAAACTTTAAGCCTAATTACCCTTCTGAATCAAAGCAAATCAATTATGAATCCACGACAACTTTTTCCCTTAAGAACAGTAAGGCCTGAACCTGTGTTAACTTTCAAAATGGAATGATTCAGCTTTGAAATAAATAAAAAAATGAAAGAAAAGCTTACCCAAAGCGTTTTATAAAAGATCTATATGCTGGCAACAGAACTTCAGCAACCGCAAGCCTAAGAGACTCCCGAAGTTCTGGGTCAGGTATTGTCCACTGAGATTGCCTTTGATGAAGCTCCTCAAACTGCATGTTGAAGGACTTGAACCTGATGCACCCAAATGATGAATAAGTTTCTATGTTCATATAGATAAAATTAAGGGGCATTTATATACGTACCTCACAGTTCTTATGTATTTACATATATAACACATTAACATTCATATTTACATGCATACCACTCAAATCTTATTGCATCAAAAATACTACCATCGCTATTTTCTTAGAAGCGAAATACACATTTTCATGCATAAGTTTATGACATCAAGGTGTTAATATGTGCAAATATCAAACTTTAGGTGTTTGATATGTAAATACAAGAGAATTATGTGGTATGTATGTAAATTTTCCTAAAATTTAATAAATATTTCGGGTGATCAACCTCTCCTTTATATTTGCCCTGGAAATTCCACTGCTACTACCCCCATCGCTTCCTCCGGCAACAGAACCGTTTGAAGAACTCAAGCCTTGAACAGTGAGGGTCTGCAGAATCTGGAAACCCATAGGATAACCAATTAGCATTAAGAACTACAGGTGATCATAAATATAAAGTAAGAAAATATTTATGCATACTTTTCAAACAGGCTTGAGAACTCAAGTTATATCGAACAAAAACTTTGGATTAGGTTTCCAAGATTATCTTTGCAAGGTAAAAGATTTGCATGCAAAATGTTTGCATTATTATCAAAATGTCTTGAGTTATTTCTACGAGTTATAAAGTAAAAATATAATGCCAATTGTGTTTAGCAAAAATAAAAAGTGTTATCATCGTAATGGCACTTTTAAGCAAAGTTTTCAATTACAGTATAAAAAATAACCAAATATGTAAGACTGCTTTCCAGAGCTCCTAAACTATTTAATTGACTAATGAAAGGAAAAAATCTAAAAATGTACACAAATATATTTCAAGCAAACAAGAATTTTCATAGTCCAACAAATTAATCATTCATACACTAAATTATGCATATGAAACATAGCAAATGTTCAAATGATAAAGATACTGAATTTTTAAGTTAGAACTTAGAACTTACAAATAACCACACCGGTAGCACTTTCAAGCTCCAACAGCGGTACACTAAAGACTTGTTTGGAATCAGTTTTATTTTTAGACTTTTCTTTTTGTTTTTGCTTTTATTTTAAAAACATAATTGTTTAGTGTATTTTTTTAACTGTTTTTATGTTTTATTTTTTTAAAAAAACCCAAAATATATAAAAATTATTTTGAGTATTTTTAAAAACAGCTAAATATGTTAAAAGATACCAAACATGTTTTAATTAAACTAAAAGTATAAATAAAATAAATTAAGAATTAAATATCATAGTGATCCGAAACATCCCCTAAAGTAATACTAATAGTGATAGACTAGTTGGAAAGAGAGAGAACTTTACAAATCCAGGCCAATTTTACCTTTGCCCAGGCAACCCGCCTATACTGTTTTGCATTTTGCTGCACAAGTCTTCTGTGCCTTTGAACCCAATCATCACCGAATAAATCCTTAGCCTCTGACCTGAACAAAAAAAGAGTAAATTTAAATAAACCTATGCATTAAAAGGTGTATTAAAAATTTGAATGATGTGTATAAAAATGAAAGTTTAGGCGTTAGATATGTAAATGCATAAGATTTATGTGATCAAAAAAATATCGCCAACCAGTTGATATACGTGGGTTGTTATAAAGATTCAAAAATCAGTTTGTACGAACAGTTTACCTTCGAACGGATCTGACCATATAATGGAGGTTGTTCATGAGGAATAGGTAGGTCAACGCAGGATCTTTATATTGCTTAGATTTTCCATCTAGGTTGCTCTGAAGAGCCTGCATTATCCTCATAGTTACTATTGCCAATTGGGAATTATCATCAGCCCCAGCTGCTTCAAACTCCTGAAAAAGCTGCTTCAATGTGGACTGATAGCTGAAAAAAACATGATGTCCACTTGTCAGAATATCAATATTAACAATGTAAATAGTTTAAATTTGAAGATTCCGAAAAAGTGAAAATATAAATCATAGCACAAATGTAACCTCATATTACACATACATCTTAAATAAAAAAACTGTTAGGACTGGCTACAAACATCCAAGTGTCAAGAAGATTCTATAGGTCATCAAATATCTCAAAGAAAAGAAAACCGCATTAAACTTCAATGCTAAGGTCATGTCTGCAATTTCCAAGTTCTCAGGCCCTCGCCAAGGCATTGCGTACAAAGGTGACTTCCTTCATTGAGTGGATGCTAAAGTCCACTTCATGGGTAGAAGCTCCTATCTTCAGTTGAAAAAGTGGGAAGATTTATACACAGACCACACAGTTTCTATATATTTACATATCTAACACCTAAACTTTAATTTTTACATACATGCCACCTTAGGTATGCATTATTTCAATTTTTTTAAAATTAAAATGGTGGTACTTTTTATGTAATATGAAAGATTTGGGTGGTAGAAATGTAAAGACAAAGTTTAAATTACTGGAGCTCTTGCTGCAGGCCTTCCACTTTATTCCACTACCACTGAAACTCAGCATGCAGCTAGAATCCTCCCGCTGCAAGCTGTTCTTCGAAGCCCCTCCACTCCTTTTTGGCACCGGAACTCCTCCTGCAGGATCCCCTCTGTTCAATTCTTGCTACCGGATTCTCACTGCAACCTGAATTATCCTTTCTGTAGGCCCTCCAACTTCGACGCAACAGCCAATTCTCCCACCTGCAATAAATTCACCTCTCCTTGTAAGTCCTCCATCGGAGTTTCTCCCTTCAGCGGGCTCCTGCCAGAGCTTCTCCCTGCAGCTGTCAGCATCAAAATTCTCCTTGCAACCACCATCCAGTTTGCAGGCTTCATAGCAGGATTCCCTGCAACATTCCTATCTCCACTGCCTTCCACCAGGGCAGCCAAAGGTAGTAGTCAGCCTTCCCACCGACGACCCAACTGGTCCTTCTTAAGAAAGTAGACCTCTCTGACTTTCTAGGCATTCCTCCATTCCTATGACAAGAAGCAAACAGGAATTTGGAGCTTGTAACAGCAAGGAATTCATTTAGGCCTAAAGGTGCATAGGGTTTATGACCAAATACAAAATGAAGGCATCTAGTTTTACTCCGAAGCTCACCAGCTTGATATACACCAAGGTATAATACCCTACTATTAACAATAGAAGATCTCGACTGTGGATAATAGATTCAAGTGCTTCTGATCACATTACTAGGGACAATCATGCTCTCACCAACTACCAAGAGGTCACCAATCTCTAATTTGTTAGACTCGCCGATAATTCTCACTCAATGATTGTTGGGAAAAAGAAGTGAAAATCTCCAAAGATATTCAACTTTCATCAGTGTTATTTGCTCTCCAACTAGATTACAACTTACTTTCAATTAAAAAGCTTACTCATGATCTAAACCGTGTTACTAAATTCCATTCTAACACTTGTGAATTTTACATGGTGGATTCGGGAAATATGATTGTCAGTGTCGACTTACATCAAGGTCTACATGTGCTCAAAGAGAACTATTCCCTTAACACAAAAGCCTATGATTCAAAGTTTGTTGAAAGTCAAGTTTTATTATGATATTGTCATCCGGGCATCCCAATTTTCTTTATACTGTGAAATTTTACCCCCCATCTTTTTATTAACAAAAAACCTAAGTTCCATCAGTGTGAAACATGTCAATTGGTTAATCTTGCCTCTTCTCCACTGTCCCCTTCTTAATGATTCCAAGTTTGTTGAAAGTCAAGTTTTATTATGATATTATCGTCTGGGCATCCCAATTTTCTTTATACTGTGAAATTTTACCCCCCATCTTTTTATTAACAAAAAACCTAAGTTCCATTGGCGTGAAACATGTCAATTGGTTAATCCTGCCCATCATGTGCCTCTTTTCTCAGTACAAACTCTTACATATTTTCTCTATCATCTATAGTGAAGTTTGGGGACCTTCAAAATTGAAAACCATTAGTGGACACAGATGATTTGTTTCATTGATGATCACATTAGAACCAATTGGATGTTTCTCATGAATTAGAAATCTGAAATTGCACAAATTTTTCAGTCCTATGACACGATTTACACTCAATTCCAATACAAAATTCAGATTCTCAAAATGGATAATGCAAAGAAATTCTTCAACTCTATCCTAGGATCCTTGCTTCTAAAGAATGGTATTAGCCATGTGAGTTTTTGTATTGAGACTCCACAATAAATTATAATAGCTGAGAGAAAGAATAAACATCTCCTTGAGGGATCTAGGTCTATAATACTTTCTCACAATATCCCAAAAGATTTTTGAGGAGATGTGCTTACAGCTACCGACCCTATTAATAAAATTTAAAGCAAGATTCTTGAATTCAAAATCCCTCTCCATGTTTTAATGGAAAAATGCCTCATGTTCCTCTAAGAAAATTTGGTTCTCTTTTATCTACATTCACCAACTAAACCGCACAAAACATGACCCAAAATCCATCAAGTGTATTTTCTTTAGGTATGCCTTCAAAGAAAATGAGTATAAGTGTTACTCTCATGTTACAAGAAAATATTACAACACCATAGATTTCACATTTTTTTATAAACAGTCCTACAATCCCAAATTTGATGTTCAAGGAGAGAGTAATGAATATTAATTTTGGGATGCATTTGATGAGACCTACACGACAACCCCACTTACTCCTCTTCCTACTCCTCTTCCACCAACTCTCATACTCTTGTTGAGGATATCCAACCAACCAAACCTGAGTCCACAACAAAGATTTTCGTGTGTACACAAGGAGGAAAAACCTTGAGCAGTTAGAAGACAAGTTGCAAAAATAGAACTGCTCCAACCAAAACTCACGCCCACACTTACCTCAAATTTTGGTTGAAGATATATCTAGTACTCATAAGTTATCCCCTTCATATTTTAGTGTTAATGACAAGAAAAGTCCTACTAGATACCCAAATCAAAAGTATTTAGCTTATGAGAAGCTATCCTCAACTTATAGAGCGTTTAATCTAACATTAATAATGTGTAGATTATTAAATACATTCATAAAGCTCTTCAAAATTCAGAAAAGAGGAAAGCAATGAAAAAATATTCAAGTACTATAGCATAATGACTGGTGGATTCTTATGAAACTCCCTCAGGATAAAAAAACTAGTTGGATGCAAGTCAGGGTTCAACATCAAATACAAAATTGATGGGAGTATTGAGAAATTCAAAGCCAGAATGACGCGGGACTTTCACTCTAAGTGGATCGGTTTAGCAGGGTGTCAGTCAAGCAAGGAGTTTGGACCGGTCGGATATAAATATTGTTCCTTTTACTAATTAAGTTTAATATTTGTTGAGTTTCTGTTAGGTCAGCTCCAGCGTCCCATTTCCGCTTCCTGAGTTGTATTCGACAACGAGAGGTTGCTCTAACTGTAACTTATCCTAGGTGTTGATCTTCTTCAAAGGTTTGAGAGGTGCTCCAGCTGTAACTCGACCACGTGAGAATATTTATCATTTCGTCTCTTCCTTGCTGTCACCGATCGCAATGCGCAGGAAGCCCACTTGCACCCTTCCCACACCATTTCTCTCAAGCGGCAATCAAAGAACCTCCCCTGCTGTTGTTGTATTCCACTCTAACCATCTCATAATTGCCACTGTAGCTCCTCCTCTAAACATTTGTTGTTGCCTCAGTTGTCCCCACCCCCTTTTATTACCGTAATCCATGTCAGTCTCATGTTGACCCCATTTTGAGGTCATTACTCTTTTTCTTAGGATCCTAGGATCTAGTTCTAGGGGTTCCTATTGACTATCTCAAAACTAGTATTGGAATCTATCCCCTTAGAAATTCAAGTCACTTCCTATTTCTCTTGTGATATCTAGCATTGATGGTCTCAAAACCATCGTCGTATGATTGAGTTGTTAAGGACTATCATGTGGAGACTCAAGGATCTCAAGCCCTAGGGAAAACCTCTTCAGGACTTTATCATATCACACAGACACAAAACGCACAAAATTCACTAAGTTGCATAAGATCGGACTAGAATTGAGCTTAAATGATGGGCGAAAATGCGAACTTCTTCGGACAGCCTCTAATGACGAAATGGACTGCGTCAACGCATCCGGGTCATTAATTTTAGCTAAGAAAGGCACTCATATTTCCATAATTTCGCACACGAGCAAATTACACACAAATCGATGAATTCGTCAAAAACGACCCCCGACGACGAAACTTACCGCGCCAACATGTTCGGAACATCAGAATTACTTAAAAAGAACATCAATTTTATTATGCTATGACGCACGAATAAAATGTACAAATAAAATTTTTATTTTTGAAATATTAAATACTTTTATATTTATATTATTACTTATAATATTATTTTTAATCTTAAACCCTATTTACCCCCCTTACCCACGCATTTAACTCTTCATTCAACCCATCCCGCGGCTCGATCAGCCGCTCGACACGTCCCTGTGCGTGCCCTAGATCCTGTGGCTCATACACGGAACAACCTGCCCCTCTCTCTCCCATCTCTTCTCCTTCCTCGCGTGGCCGCTCGACCACTTAGCTCTCCAATCATGGGAGCCCGGCTGACCGACCTTTCTCCTTCTCGAGGCTATACGTTCTCCTCCTTTATGGTGACGATTCCTTCCCGTTGTTTGATTCGCCCACGAAATCGTGGTAGGTGGTTGTCTCCCTCTCATCTCTGCTTATAAAAAGGCTTATTAGGGTACTTTTCTGGGTTGTTGAAAATTTTTAGAGGAAAATGAGTTTGAGTTGTTCATTGGTTGTTGTTTCTCGAAGCTTTTGGGAGGAGAGTTTTTGTAGGAGGTGTTTGCTTCAATTTGTTTTACAGTTTTACTTTTAGTCTGCATTAAGAGGCATTTCTCTTCTTTCCTCTAATCTGCATCACTCGGATTTGCACCTGAAAATATTTCTTTTTTCTTTTAAAGCATGTGGAAGTAAAAGTTTATGCCTGTTTTTGAGATCTAATCATGGAAAGCTTCTTGAATCAATAAGATGAAACGTAATATGGTTGACTTCTCTTACTTTCTGATTCGAAATGCATGATAAAGGAAATTTTGGAAAATTCCAGTTGTTGTCATGTGATGATATTTGTTTATCTGGAATATGTGCTAGAAATGAAATATTAATGCTCTTTATTATCATTATTTATGTTCAAGTAAATGTTGGAATTCATTTCAATGCTGAGACATGTTGGCTTTAGGGATTCATTTATACTTATTTGTTTACTGTTACCTGTTACTATTTGAAACATATGTTGGGTGCAATATTTTGAGACATAAGGCTTTATGAGATTTGACTTTGATGGCTCTATTTTCCCCATTTGGTGGGCTCGGTTTTGGCTCCTTATGGGTTGGATTTTAGCTGAAAGTTTTGTATTGTTTCTGCCCCTTTGTTGGGCGCGGTTTGGCTTAAATTGTATTATTTTCTTTAGCCTTATATTAGGCTTGGTTTTGTCTAAAGATCTGGGCTCAGTTTGGCTTGGAGGTTTATCTATTTTTGCCCCTTTTAGTTGAGTTGAAATTGTATTTTATTTTGTTCCACCTTCTGGACTCGATTTTGGCTGGAACTCTATTTCTGTTTACCCTTTCCTGCTGGGTTCGGTTTACCTTTTACAACTCTCTATTTTATCCTTCTTGTTGGGCTCGGTTTGCCTGAGCTGTTACGCTGTTTTCCCTTTCCTGCTGGGCTCGGTTTACGTTTTACAGATTTTTGTTTTATCCTTCTTGCTGGGCTCGGTTTGCCTGAGCTGTTATGCTGTTTTCCCTTTCCTGCTGGGCTCGGTTTACCTTTTTTAGCTCTCTATTTTATCCTTCTTGTTGGGCTCAGTTTGTCTGAGCTATTATGTTGTTTGCTCTTCTTGTGGGGCTCGGTTTGACTGGAGGTTCTCCGGATAATGTACCTCTTGGGATTGTTGTTGATAATCAAGTTTGTCAACCCAAAAATTATGATTTCAATATGTGTTTCTATGTGGAAATGTTTGATATAAGCAGACCAACTCACTATCATGTCTTATTTGATGAAAATGGCTTTAGTCCTGTTGATCTACAGGAACTTGTTCATTCACTTTCTTATCTACATCGAAGAAGCACAACAGCAATATATGTGGGTGTCCTTTTGCCGCCCCTATTCGTGAGCCTATATTGGGGGCTTGGTTGTGCTTTTTCTGGTCTCTACTCATGTGCTTGTTATGTGATTTTGGTTGTGTCTTTTCTTGGTCTTACCCGTGAGCCCCTGTCTTCTCTCTTATCCCTACCCGTGAGCCTGTTCAGGTTTTATTCGGGGCTCATTTTGCCCTCTTAATTTGCTCTGGCCATAAACACATGTATTCTTTAAATTGGTGTTGCACTTATCTAATGTAAAAAGCTTTTGATTAAAGTTGGAATTAAATGATTTTGATATTGGCATGATTTTTGAAAGTTTAGAAGGTTGTCGTCCCTGGATTACTTTTCCTTTAATTGATTTGCGAAATATGAAAGACTCTTACAACTTTATTTTTGAGAAAGCATAAGGTTGATATAAATCGGATTTATGAAAGATTTGAAAACTCATAAAATTGTTGTTTAGCAAGAGTTTGGAGGCTTAATATTAAAATTTGGATAACATAAATGCCGCATTCGAATTCAAGCTTGGGTGTTTGAATATGAAGGCAGTGGTGAAGATGTTTATACAATTGTCACATTGATTTGGACCCGTTTCAACCTGTTCAAAACAAGATTTCGAAAGGATACCGTTTTTAGGTTGATCTATTTATAAAATTTGAGAAAATGATATCCTTCTTGGATTGATTCAATGATCTTGAGCTGTCTTTTTCTGATCATTTCGTCACAGTTTTGAGGGTTGATTCACCATTCATCCTTTCAATTTTTGGATGGATCAGTTTCTCCTCTCTCTCATCCCCATTTTTATTCTTTTTTTTTTCTTGCTTCTTGGTTTAGTTTTCGGTGCTTATGTCTGACACATTAGTGTTCATATATAGTCTTTTGTTATATATGAAACCATCAAGCAAAATCGAAAGTAGGTCGATTTTATTTTGGTGCTTAGGGTGATGATGACAAAGGCACACTAGTGGTAGAGCGGAATGATATTTCATTTTACGACATCAGGACCCAATCCAGGGGCCCAATGAACCATAGGATGATAATATCATTCACCGACACAGGTCTAACGGGGGGTCCGTATCTTCTTAGGTTGTTAGCGGTCCTACGCCCGACGACGTGATCGACTCGTGGACAACTATACTTTTCAAAACTGATAAGAACATATACAATATTTATAAAAATATTTTCACTACAAAATTGATACAACTTCCTTTTTGTATGTCTGAAATCCATGTGCATATTAAAATATAAATTTTAAATGTGTTACAGCTTAATTGTTCACTTGTTAATTATCGATATTGGGCTAAAGAGTACCCTCCTAAGTTAGGTTTAGTAGTACATCTTTCTAGTTGAGTGACGGATTCTATACATCAGGGTGACCGATAGTAGCCTTCGATGTCCCTCGAATACAAATATATTATATTTGAGTCTAGCCCCGACCCGAGTGCTTGCGGTCTCCTCTTTTTGAATTTTTCGTATGTTTTATTGGAATTTTTGGGCAAAGCACTCGTGGTCCCACGAGTCCCTTTTCCGGAATCTTTTCGAGATTTTGATAATTTCTTTGGAATTGTTATTTGTCGATTTCTACCAAGTTTTCCGTCGTGGGTCATTTATCGATTTTATCGAGTTTTCCAGGTAATGTTTTTTGTTTATACAGTGTATACTAGCTCGCTTAAAGGAGCAGCAGACCTCCTAGATATACATGTTTGATTTACATTACAAGATTTTACTTCACAGCATACTGTACTGTTATTTCTTTTCTATGTCGCACATTCTACTGTTCTTTTCTTGTCATACTGCATGTTTTATTGTCTTGTTACACACTATACCTTAGTATAGAAAAAACTCAACAATAAATATCAAACCCGAAGGTACTACAACGGGGAGCTTGAAGCGAACACCGTGGGCAGCACGAAGAGGATACTCAGAAGAGCAGCGTCAAAACAAATTCACATCACTAAGCGTTTTCCTTAGTTTAAATAACCCATAGGAATTCGATGTGGTTTGCATAGCGCAGCGTAAACCCTCACATATCACCTTTAGAGTTTTGCACAACCCTGTTGTGCAATTGTAAGTCCTGACACATTAGGATTTCGAGGTTACTGTATGGTATGGTGTAAATCCTCCTATCTTTTTAGGCCATTTGCACGATCGAATATCATGCGAATATAAGTCTTAAATTCTAAATAGATTGCAGGATTAAACATTGAATAACATCATTTCAAAGATATAAAGCCAAACAATAGGATGGTTGGGAGGGCGACGGGGTTTTCCTCGAATTCGTGATATCTCCTACTCTTCAATTCTTTGGATTCCTTAAAAATAGTTGTTCTTGTTTGAGTCACTCCCATTTGATTTTCTCATCTCCAATCTTGAAAACCTAAACTTTGAAATCTTGAAAGCAGAACTACTCATCTTAATCTAGAGTTTTCATAAGTGACCCCGGTCATTTAAGATGTAATTAACTATAGGGGTTTGACTCTATAGGGAACTTGGAACTCAGGTAAAATAAACCTTATCTAATTCTTATATTAGGTAACGGAACTTATCGGTCATACATAAAAAATTTTGCAAACCAAAAGGATGTCACAAACTCCTCAGTTTAGGTGGTTGAGCCTACTGACAAGTGGTATGCTTATCGTTTTGAATATTGTGTTACTTGTGATATCGCGTTCATCCATTCAAACTATTCAATATATGAGACTCGTTTGATCTCATTTATTTTTAAACTTGTGGTATCGCGCTCATCCATTCAAACTATTCAACATATGAGACTCGTTTGATCTCATTTATTTTTAAATTAAAATGTTACTTTCAAAAATCATATTTACATCAAAATTATTTTCATATTTTACAAAAATCATCATTCCTTTTCAAAAATAACGGCCGACACCGCATTCCCTCAACCCCTTGCTAGTCGCAGCCTTCTACCTTCCCATATGTTCCTTAATTCCTTCCCCATGATCAAACATGTTGTCATAGACCCATCTCCAGATAGACTAATCATGGTACAAGAAATGTAATGTTATATTACAAATAAAATGCACCCGAAATCTACTAAAGGAAACATGAATTTGGATGCAAACTTATTGATACTCCAATGAAGCCAAACATAAAGTCTAACATGAAAGAAGAGAGTATATATGTTAATAAAAGAAGGTATCAAAAATTGGTAAGAAAACGCATCAACCTTGTCGTATACTAGGTCAGATATTGCACATTCTGTTAGTATTATGAGCCAACACATGAATAGCCCAAATAAACTGCATTTGGAGATGGTATACAATATTCTGAGGGTTCTCAAGAAAACTCTTAGTCATGAATTGATTTTTGAGAAAACAAAAAACAAAAATGTTAAAGCCTACACTAATGTAAATTGAGCTAGGAAACTCACTGACAGAAGATCCACCATCGGTTACTACTCATGCATATGAAAAAATTTAATTATATGGAGAATTAAGAAATAAGGTATTGTTTCTAGAAGCAATGTAGAATAAAAGTATAGCGCACTTACCTTGGAAATCTGTAAAGGGATCTGGATTAAGAAATTATTAAGGGAACCGGGATATACCTCCAATAAGCCTATACATATGTTTTGAGACAATCAAACAGCCATCATTATTGCCAAGAATCAAGTGCATCATAATAGCACCAAGCAATATTAAAGTTGATAGACACTTCATCTCAAAAAAGGTTAATGAGAGAATTATACAGGTAAGCTACATCCCGACTCACCAACAAATTGTTAATGTCTTCACCAAGCCCTTTCTTTAAGCACCTTCTCAGAGTTTACCAAGCTTGGTCTCTACAACATCTACGACCCAAATTGATGGGGCATGTGGAAACATAAGAAGTTTCAAGTGGTTTTCCTAGCTTTGACCGGCCGGCTATCCCAGATCTTCTGGGAGTTTTGATTAGAAACCGATTTGAAAACCTCTTGATTTGTGTCTATTCCTTTCCTATTCATGTTTCTTTATTATTTTATTTTAGAATTATCTCCAATTCTAATTTAGGTAAGATATGCTTGGTAAGTTTGTAAATTATGAGGGATTGAATTCCCCGTATATATGTACTCTACATGTGCTAAAGTGATCCAGAAATTTTTAGCAATCTTTTCCTCTCCAAATCTATTTTTCAACAAACGTTGAAGTGTTTGAAACAAAATTCAAAACTCTTGTAAATTTATCCCTTCCTTGAGTCCACTTCCATAAAGAGAAGTGGACTTACTGGTACTCAAAGCTACATAATGAGAACCCCTTTTCCACTACACAACGGGTGCAGGCTACAAAGTCAAAACACTTGAAACGCTTTTGTTCATCAGTTCTTGACTATATCAAGCAATTATTCCAGTTACTTTCTACAGCTAATCAAAAGCAAACAAAGAAACCTAAAAACGTGATAATTTAAGGAATGTGATGTTATACACTTGTCGAATATAATGATATTGAATTACACTCTCTTGTAAATCTCTCTTTTGCTTTGGTCCCCTTCCACAAAAGGCAGATTTCCTTGAGCTCAAAATTACATAGTGAATACACTACACGAGGGTTGTAGGCTAAGAATTTAAACAACTTAATTTTAGTTTGTTCATATGCTCTTGCCTCTCTACTCATAACATTCCCCTCTTTTCCCTTCACCTATACACCCCTCTAAGGAGTCTCTCAGCCCAACCATTACTTCCTATAATGTTGAATGTTATTATGTCTGCATGCCACCATCAGAACAACAACAACAACAACAACAACAAGCCTTTATTCCACTAAGTGAGGTCGGCTACATGAATCCTTTTTTCTCCATTGTGTTGTATTAAATGTTATATTTTCATTTAATTCTAATTAAGAACATTTTTTTATACAATATGCCCAAGCCTTTAGTGTCTACCCCTGCCTTTCTTAACATAAGTTGAATCTAAAACATCTACACTCCTAAGCGGTTCATCAGATGGTCAACTTTAATGCGACCAAACCATCTAAGACGACTCTCTCTAATATTGTTTGTCACTGGAGCTCCCTTTCAAGGATAGATTTGTTTTGCATTTTGACTTCAAGTGTCAAGCAACTCATCCATCCAAGCATTCTCATCTCAGCATCACTTAACTTTGTTTTATGTTTCTCTTTTAAAGGAAAATATATTTTATCCATAAAGCATTGCAAGTCTCACCACCATCTTAAAAAACTTTCCTTTTAAGTCTAAGCTTACTTTCTATCACACAAAGGCCCAATGCATTCCTCAACTTCAACCAACCTACCTGAATTCTATTAATAACATCCCCATCTATATCACCATCACTTTGAATAATAGACCCAAGATATCTAAAATGCTCACTTTTTTTAATAATTTGATCGCCCATAGTTACAACTCTGCCACTAGAGATACTAGTATTAAAAAAAAAATTCATATATTCAGCTTTAGATCTACTCAAACGAAAACCTAAAAGCTCCAATGTAGACCTCCATAATTCAAGTTTTTTTTTCCTAAACTCTTTCTATAGTTTTATCCGCAAGAAGGATATCATCAACGAAAAGCATACCACAATGTACATCATCCTGCAAATGTCCAGTAAAAGCATCCATCACTGCAGCAAAAAGATATTAGCTTCAAGCCAGTCCCTGATGTAGTCCAACTTAAATAGGAACACTTTTTATTTGAACACAACTAACAGCTCTAGATTACATATCTTTAATGAATTGAATATAAGTCATATCAACACATTTCTTTTCTAGATCACTCCAAAGAACTTCTCTTGGAATCTTATCGTAAGCTTTTTCTAAATCAATAAAAATCACCTGTAGAACCTCCTTACTCTCCGTACTTCTCCATCAAACCTCTCAATAAATGTATAGCATTCATAGTAAACTTGCTCGACATAAATTCAAACTGATTATGAGAAATTTTTGTATCCCATCTTAACCTATGTTCAATTAACCTCCCAAAATTTTAAAATATGACACATTAACTTAATTCCTCAATAATTTGCACACTCATGTGCCTCCCCTTTATTCTTAAAAATGGGGACCAAAATACTCCTCACACATACCCATTATAACAATGACATAAATTAACTCCTCGGACATGGTTTAAAAAAACCTTAACATGAAGCTAATAAAATATTAAATCTCCCAATTTGTAAAATAAAATAAACAATTATACTTGGTTGCAAAATTTTAAAATTTATTGTCCTTTCACCAAACACTTGCACAATAACTTTTTTTAAAAGCATAGCGATGAGAATTATAAAAAAAAATACATCAAACATAATTATTTTTCAATTATAATCATTTTTTAAATTGGGATATTATAATAGGAAAATGTATGAGTACAAGAAAAGTAATTAGCAAGAATCCTCCAAAAAAAATACACAGGAAAATATAATACTACCATGAATGCTAGTGAAACTATATTTTTAAGAGCATGAAAACTACGCAATGGCTCGTTTGGATCTTCATGCTTAAAGCCTGGTGAAATATAGAATAGTGACAATACATCTTTTTTTTCTAAGTCATGCCTGTTTGTTTAGCATAATTTAAAATCAATCATTTTGACCATAGAATCAATACTTTGGGTATCCTCGTCAAAATTATTGAGTTTCTTCCAAATTTGTGATTGCATAATGGAGAATTTGCCTCCAAATGATAGAAGATTGAATTGGATCATCTGATAGTACCTCTAGTACCTGAATTTTATTAGTCTTAAATGAGCCTGAAAAAATCAAATAAATTATGCCCAAAAAAATTTTATAGGATGAACAACATGATGAGATACCTTCATATTCAACCCTTTGTCTATCTCTATAAGTTGAGGATTTTTCTATCTCTATAAGTTGAGGAGCCAATCCACGCCTTTTTTAATGAAAAGTACCATCTAATACAACTAGAAGTCTAATTACAAATTGTCTTGAAGGAAATGCAGTAATAATATATACTTACAAAAGCTTGTCAATGTAGAACCCATGAAATATAAAGTAGGTTGGCTAACATAATAAAAACAAGGATGAAAATAACAATTTAGAATAGAGTGATAGGTGGTTCTTCAAAAGAGTCAAAATAAGGTGGTCATTTCAGCATATGAATTAATAAACCACAAATATAGTATAACCATCAAAAGAAAAGCTTGGTGTAGTCTGCCTTGAAAAATAGCCACAAATAAACATCAATAAATGAGGTTGACGAAATGATTTCCAACTAAATATAAAGTTGACATAACTTCACAAATAATATCCAGGCTCCGGCTACCCATATAAAATTTATGAATAGTAAGAAAACAAAAGGGCCTTGCAAGCTCTGTGATCTCTTCTTTAGTGAAGGTGAGAATAGGTTTACTAGTTATGCGGATGGATGCTCATGAAAAGGTGAGAAAAAAATGGTAGGAAGATTTAAGGAGAAAAAATAAACTCCATCGATCAACCCGCCAACATCTACAAAAAAACTAGAAAGGGAAACTAGAGGCACAAACCTCAAAGGAAAGGAAGCAATAAGAAGAGCGTCCAGGAAGCAAGCATCCACCATGATATGACCTCATAAAGTATATCTAAAGACCTTGGAGCAACCATTATGGGAGAAATAGGTGGAATCCATTGAAAATCAATGACAAAGGAGAAGAGGGATGAAAATCAAAAGCTAGAAAGGCAGCCATAGCAAATGAATAAGCACTATAAAGAAGATGAGGGAGAGTAAAACGATCCGCAAATAGCGAGAATGAACATAGAAGGCAACATGATGAACCTAGGTGCGGAAAAGACTAAGAGCAACAACCCTTCCAGGAGGCAAGTGTTAAAGGAACCATAAGTCAACCGCATGAGGCATCAATGAAAAAGGTCAAGCAAGTGAGCAAAGCAAAGCACAATCAAAGCTGCAGGCAAGAATGCTAAGATGAAGCAAATAACATGAATTTGCAATGTGCACAAGCTAGAATAATCAGTTAGGTACAAATTCATGTGCTACGAGCTCAATGGATGAGCATGAGCATGGAAAAGAAGTGTGGAGACTTTTCAATTACATCATCATGAGTCGTATCTCAACTATTTAGAGTTGACTATATTAATCCTCATTTTTCATTCATTTTTGGTGAGTAGCGCTTGAGATGTAAAGCAAATTATTTTGAACATTTTTTATCCAAATTACTTTATGTTACCCTTTTGTTCTTAATCCTCCAACGTTACTTTATTAATTCTAAAGGCGCATCTTCCACATTTTGTTTTACACATCCAATTTTCAAGTCATTGAAATAAAAACTCAAGATATTCATGAGGAATATAATAATGGAAGGAGTGTTTATTTTGAGCAAGTATTTGCTACAAAATGAAAGTAACAAAAATAAAAATAATAAAAAAATACTAGCAAGCGGCTTCAAAACATAATCCTTCCGAGCAAAGACAACTTATCCACTAAGACGGATGAAGTAAAACCTACCTCAAATTTTAAAAAAAAAAATTATATCCAAAGATGACATAAGAAAAAACCTAGAAATGAAGATAAAACATAAACAAAAACTTCATGAGGTTAATAAATTAGCTAGTTAAAGGATAAAATCACTAAAATGTAAAGCTATTGTCAAATCATTTTGAACATTATTTGTCTAATTTACCATATTTCTTTCCTCTTCTTCTTAATCTGCCAAAATTGTTTTGTCACACCTAAAGGTGCCTTTTCTACCCTTCATTGTATACATCCAATTTTCAAGATGTTGAGATAAACTCCAGATATGCGTGAGGAATATAACAATGCAGGGAATTTTTTATTTTAAACAACTACTACCTACAAAATGGTAATAACAAAAGGTAGAAATAATAGCATCAACAAAAGTAGAAATAATAGCATCAAGCATCTTCAAAAGAAGAAACCTTCCAAGCAAAGACCGCTTATCCAATTATGGGAGTGAACTAAAATCTAACTTAATATTTCTAATAAAATTATCTCCAAATATAACAGTTGAAAAAAATTAGAATTGATGGCAAAACATACTCAAAAAGGAACTTCACGTAGTTTATAACATAGCTAGTTAAAGGGTGAACTGTTCCATCAAGCACTGTTGTTTTAGTGGCATCTTTTTCAACTGCCTCTTCAAAATCACCAAATGTTTCTTGAGCAGTCAACGCTAAGCGCTTTGTTAGATTAAGAGACACTTCCCGCAGCTCAGAACAAGCTTTCCCTTCAAATATTAATTCAACCTTCAAGAAATTCAGATTTTGGGGAGTAGATTAATGCTCAACACTTAATAACAAAAAATAGCTACCAAATAAAAAACTAGTGCATTTACATTTCTCAACTGTGTAGTTCAATGAAATATTCAAAAACAAAAATGAATAGCATATGGCCCAATACACTAATAATATGGGCTCAGATTTATAACTGGAAAACAATAAACCCAAGCCCTAATAAATATGATAAATTTGTTAGTAGCCAAGCAATGACTTCAATAAAGCATTTCAACAAAAAACAAAAACATTTTATCAACAGAAGGATTTTATCATTCTAAGAAGTCAAATACGATTGACTACATAACTTCAAAAACTATGAGCTAATCTCCAAACCATGAAAAAGGGGTCCTATTATCCAAGGATGGGCAATGATGGATCTTTTTGCTCCAAGTTTTTCCCCTCAATTTTTTGTAGCTATTGCTGACGTGTTCACTAATTTGTGCTTCAAAGTTTATTAAAAAGAAAAGGGCACAGAAGTGCCTGCTCATCCAAGATTTTTTCTGTACATCAAAGCTTCTTTCGTTCACTTTTTTTTTTTTTTTTTGTGCCATCCCATTTATTTCCTTTTATGTATATATGGTTCCTTCTCCTTCTTTGCATCAATTCATGGTATTTTATTTTATTTTTTTAAGCTTGCAGGAAGACATCTTATTCGAGAAGCCATCAACTGGCAGGTGACTTCTCTTATGCCCTTTAAATTGTTTTAATACCTCCTCTTCCCTTTTCATCCTGAAACACCATGCCCTTTAAATTATTTTAATGCCTCCTCTTCTCTTTTCATCCTGAAACACCAGTTGTTCTGGCTTCTCATCTCTTCCCTCATTTCTCTTTATAGTTGCTTTCAGAAGCTGCAATTTGTTTCTGCCAAGAGTTTACGAAACTATCTACACCTCCTTGCTGAATATTTCCCCCAACTTGCTTCATAAAATCACTAGAATTTGATTTAGAAAATTGGTCATAGCTTCCTGCGGGAATTTTGCAACCTTGAATAAACCTAAGATAAATGTAATTTTCCATTATTTTAAATTGCCAATGTTCTATTCTGAGGTAACATGTACAATGTCTTCAAGAACAAAGCAAACAATAGATTTCATAGTTATGCAGGCATATTCATAAGTGCATCTGTTACAAGTTAATGTCTCTGTTTAGATTGTTTCCACTAGTTAAGTTTTACTAGCAGCTATTGATACAAGAAAAAGCAAAAAAACAGAAAAAGTTCAATCCACGGATGAAGAAAAAAATCAGCCCATAAAGAAAAATGAATACCTATGCACGAAGAAATGACTAGAGTTTCAATCAGCTAAGATGACAAACTTCATTCCATGTTCGAGCAAAAAGGATGCTTTAAAAAAAAAAAGAGACAGTGATTCTCTTTTTTTCCATCTCAAGTTCTTATAACAATCATATTTTTAACCTTTCAGAAAACATTTAGCAGAATTCCCACAAGTGCAGCATCTTTTTTTTCGGTTTTCTGCAGACATAAGCAGCTGTTATTGTAGTTAAGCCCAATTTTCTCATAAGCAGTCAACCCTATTAGTTCCCAAAAGCAAAGGGTTGCAAATAAACCGAGCGTTTGGCAAGTTATTTGTAACTCGGCTTGATAAGAGCTCGTTAATATTTATTTGATTAATTAATTGAACAAATTTGAACGCTTTTATAAATGCTCGATTGTTAAATGAACAAGCATGAACACCTAATTGTTCGATTGGTTTATGTTCGTGAATAACACCATTTAAAGCATGTAAACAAGCCCGTTACAAAGCTTGATAAATAATTTCATTTAGAGTTCATAAATAATATAGATTTAATGTTTATAAATAAAATCGGTTAAAACTTAATTCAATCTTCAAAATAAGTTCAGTCAAAGCTTAGTTTAAATTTCATTTATACTAAATTAAATTTTAATTTGTAGTACTCATGAAAAGATAAAGACTTCATTATTTAGTTTTTTATTTATTTTACACATTTATTTGATAATTTTAATAATGCATTTAACAGCTCATTCATATTTGTAAGTTCAACAAGTAACACATTATAAGCTCAATAAAATTTGATTCATTAGAAAATAAAAAGTTCAACCGCATCACTCTTTATTTTGTTTGATAACTCTTATTTTTAACACAATAGCTCTAATTTAAATTTGTTCAATAAAAATTGTTTGGATAGAAATTAAGTAGCCCGATAATTTAGTCATTAATTTATTTGATAATTCGAGTATCATCATACGAAACGAACAAGAAACTCAAACAGGAACTAAGCTTGGATATAAACACAGCTTGATTAGAGCTAGAGCTAAACTCGAGCTTGAATTTTATAAACAAGCTCGAGAGTTGTAGACAAATTTAGGACATACCGAATTTACTCGACCTTGTTTCCCCCACCCACTTCTGTGAAGAGAGTTAAAAGTTTTTTAGGTCATGTTAGGTTCTATAGACAATATATTAAGAATTTTTCTACAATTACTAAACTCCTATGTCATTTACTGAAAAAAGATGTCTCATTTGATTTTGACCAGGATTGTCTAACTATCTTCAAAACGTTAAAAAAAAAGTTAGTCACTGCACCCATTATTGTGTCACTTGATTGAGAGAGTCTTTTTGAATTAATGTGCGATGCTAATGATCATGTTATACGGATAGTGTTAGGTCAAAGGAGAGATAAGTTATCTAGAACTATATACTATGTCAGTATGAATCATAATGAGACTCAAATTAATTACATTACCACTGAAAAAGAGTTTCTTATCATAATATATGTTATTGATAAATTTAGGTCCTATTTGACTGGAACTAAATGCACTGTTTTTACCAAGCATTCAGCAATTCGATATCGGTTTTCCAAAAGGAAGCTAAATCATGATTGATTAGATGGATCTTATTACTGTAGAAATTTGATATTGAAGTGGTGGATAGGAAGGGTTCAGCAAATCAAATAGCAAACCACTTATATAGGCTTGCTGAGGGAACTTTTTATGACTTATGATAAAATTAATGAGAATTTTCGTGATGAGTGACTTCTCACTTTTTCTGATTTGAGTGTCCTATGGTATGCAGATATTATAAACTTTATAAATAGCGATATTTTACCAAACCACTTATATAGGCTTGCTGAGGGAACTTTTTATGACTTATGATAAAATTAATGAGAATTTTCGTGATGAGTGACTTCTCACTTTTTCTGATTTGAGTGTCCTATGGTATGCAGATATTATAAACTTTATAAATAGCGATATTTTACCTTTTGATTTGTCATACCACCAGAGGAAGAAATTTGTTCGTGATATTAGATACTGCTTTTGGGATAACCCTTACCTATATAGAAAATATAAAAACCAGGTGATTATTTGATGTTTACCCCGAGAAGAGACCCGGGATGTGATTAGGAAATGTCATGACTTAGAATTTGGAGTATTTGGGTTTTTCATAGAACTGCATCTAAAATTTTATAATCTAGATTTTACTGACTACTATATTTAGGGATGTAAATGATTATATTAAGACTTGTGACAGCTGCCAAAAAGTAGAAAATATATCTATGAAAGATGAAACGCATTTAAACTATACTTTGGAAGTTAAGATTTTTTATGTTTGGGGTTTAAATTTTATGGACCCTTTTGTAACTTCGTTAAAAAATCTTTATATATTGGTAGTTGTAAGTTAAATCTCAAAGTTGATAGAGGCAATAGTTCTCCCTAATTAGGCTCAAACAGTATCCAAGTTTTTTAAGAAGAATATATTTTGCAGATATGGAATATTTGTGATAATAATAAGTGATGGAAGATGTCACATTAGAAATAAAAAAATTGAGACAATTTTTGGAAAATACAGAATTAATCATAAAATATTCATAGTCTGTTACCCTCAAACAAGTGGTTTAGCGGTGGTATCTCAGAGAGATAAAGAGAATCCTAAAAAAGATTGCTAACCCAAATAAGAAAGATTGGACTTTAAGACTAGATGTTTTATGGACTAATAGAACAATAAATTGACTGTCAAACCATAAATTGACACTTTTTTCCTATTATTGTTTCGTAAACAGTTCTTCTATATGATAGCATTGCATTTCTCATTGAATGTTACAGTCTCAAAATCTCCTAGCTTTCCTTTTTTTGTTCAAAATATTCTTCATAAATTTTACATAGTCAGGCATCTGCTCCAAGGCCTCAGCAAAAGGGATATTAATGGTCAACTTTTTAAACACTTACAAAAATTGGGAAAATTCTTGATCCAACATGTGTTTTTAAGGTCTCTGGGGAAATGGTCTTTCTAAGTCCTTCCTAATGGGTGAAGCTGGTCTCCCTCAGTCCTTTGAAGAGTTTTCAATGGGTCTTTCAGGCTCGAGATTTCTTCTACCACTTCAAGCTCCTTCCTAGTTACCTCCTCCAATTCTCTTTCACTCCTCAATTTAATGGTTTTTTACATGTTCGTTATTCTTATCCTCAGAGTTAACATCGGTGTTACTAGAAAGAGTTCTTTGGGGTCAGTTACTAAGGGAATTTTTTATTTGACCCAACTAATTTTCAATATTTCTTATGGTCACAGTTTTACTCTGCAGTTGATTCCTCATTTGCAATACTACTTCCTCCAAAGATATTTTTTTCCTTAAACTGTTGATTTTCGTTAAATTCATGTGGGTAAGTAGGTCTCAAATTGGTACTACTCTGATTATTCCAATTCCTCAATGGATTTGCTTGATTATTCTCCCGTTGTTGGTTTTCCATCCCTTGACTATTATTATTTCAATTAAAATTGGGATGATTCTTTCACTCGGGATTATAGGTATTGGAATAAAAGTTATTAAACCTATTAATAAAAATCAAGGTCTCGAGAGGCAAAGCACTAGTATCCACCAGTTGTCCATATGAATTCTCCTCTGTTATTGGTGATCATTGTGGTTGATTTAACCCTAACAGATCAAGCTTCCTAGGGATAGCCGCTAATTGGGAAGTCAAAATCGAAAGAACATCTGTGTTATGAGCAGCCCAGGACTTAAATACTGTTTTTCGGCCTTACACCTAGCCGATGTGGGACTATTTGTCCGTGACATTCTCCTCCACCCAATCACGTGACGTCCTCGTCACGGATCGGCTCCACCGAGGGTCCCACTGGACCATGGAGAGTCCACACACCTGACAAGCAGTAGTCTGCTCTGATACCACTTGTCACCTCCCAAAAAAGCTCTTGTGGGTGGTGAGCAGCCCAGGACTTAAATACTGCTTTTCGGCCTTACACCTAGCTGATGTGGGACTATTTGTCCGTGACAGCTAGCTACCTTCCCAGGATTGACTATATCAGAAGGTCAATTGAAGTTATTTGTAGTCATCTCCTCAATCAAAGAATATATCTCATCGAAAGGTTTAAACATAAGAGAACCATATGCAGCAGCATCTATGATTGACCTAAAAAATCCTACCAACTCATTATAAAAAGTTTGAATTATTAACCAATCTGGTAAAACATGGAGAAGATCTTTAAACCTTTCACAAGCTTCATAAATTGACTCACCATCATGTTGGCAAAAAAAGAATGGCATTTCTAAGTTTAGCCGCTTTTTAAGATGAGAAGTATATTGTTAAGAATTTTGGGCAAAGTCGTTTCAGTCCTAATTGATCCGGGAGCTAAGGAGTTAGTCATATTTTTGTTTTATCACTCGAGAAAAAAAGGAAAGGTCTTAACCTTAGGCGTCGTTGGAGACATCGTTGTAATGAAATGTAGCGCAAAGTTTTAAAAAACTCATTACATGAAGGTTTGGATCTTCAGAAGGTGTCCCCCAAACTGATAATTCTACACCATTTGGATGATAGCAGACTTCAGTTCAAAGGTATTGGTTTCTATGGCAAGAATATTGATTCCTAGGTGTATTCATTTACCGTAGTGTAGGCATAATCTCTTAGTTATTCTGAAGATTATTCGTCATCTCTTCTAAAAATAGTTGAAGTCTTTTTTCTTTCTAATTTTTTTAACTGTTCTCAAACTCAGAATCGTAGGGTTCAGGGTCTAACGACCCTACACTACACATAACCTACTAGGTTCACTAGCAAAGTGACTCTAAACAAAAGAGAACAAACAAACCAATAAAAGCGCACCACAAATATTAAATAGGGGATTTCGAATCCCGTGCACAATTAAGCAAATATTAAATAAGGGATGTTTGAAATTTTATAAACAAAACAACAAATAAATACACAGAACAAAAGACAATACAATTTTCAAGTCAAAAAGTACAAGCGCAACTAAAATTTTGCTAAATCAAATTCACCGTCATTCCTCCGGCAAAGGTGTCAAAAACTTGGCACGCACTATGTGCTGTGAAACACGAACTGCTCACACAAGTATACGTGGTTTTCAATAATACCAAATTTGAGTTTGATGGTCGATCCCACAGGGAACGATGAAACCTTAATGAAGAAAAAGTTTGAAACTACTATTTTCAGCCTATGCCTAAAAAATTTAACTTACTAATTCAATTGTTTATCTATCCTAAATTTAAAGCAATTCTATCCTACAAGCAAAAGATTACTTTAGAAAATTCAAGTATTAAAGATTTCTCTCTTTAATTGATCAAGTGATGGATAGAATTAAGGAGTAGATTCAAAAACAGTGTCAATCAAGAGAAAAATTCTTCCTTATCCCCTTCCGGTGGAGTAAGGAAGATTAGCAATCGCAAACTTAGTTCCCTAAAACTCTCAATATGTCTAAAAGAAAATATCCCCAAAAAGATTGCTTAAACTCATTTGTCATATCCTTATTCCAATGAATTTAAGTGATTAACTTTTTTGTTCCATACAGGATTCTTTCGAATCTTAATATTTACGATAGGTTTTAACAATCCACAGGTCAGGCAGAAGGTAAATTAAGTTCACAAATTACCTCAACACACTCAAAATCAAATCAATTGTAGCAATCTCAAACTTTTAGTCATATCCAATCGCCTTCATAATTAAAGAGAGAATCAAGTAAACTACTTATTATTCATAGCAACTTTCATCGACACAAACTTAGTATTATGAATAAACATCAAAACCAAGTGTTTATAAAGAAATCCTGAAGAAAATACAACTTAATCGTACTTATATCTTGCACAATAAAGTGGGACAAAGATGTCTCCAATAGCAAGCAATAAACTTCTTCTCTCTTAATCTCCTTGTAAGTTGTGTGGTCTTCTCCTCCAAATTTTTCCCTCTAGAATTGACAGAAGAAAAATGGTGAACAAACCCTCCTTAATTCGTGATCAAGCATTTTATAGATCTCTCCCCGAACTCAAGTTTGAACTACCATAATTGCCAATTTTCGAGTTTAAGTGTCAGGGAGCCCATAAGTGGTGCTAGGGCGCCATTATTCGTTAAACTACAACGCCTTGGCACTAATGTCGCGGCGCCTAATCTTTGTTCTTTTGGCGCCCCAGCGCTTCGAATACAATGTTGGGTTTTCGAGCACTCAGGAAATCTTCCGAAAGTCTAGCCTCTAGGTGTCATAAGATGGCACCCCAACGGTCCAAGTACAACACCCCGGCGGTACAAGTCCAACATCGGATTTCCATCTACTATATAATTTGACTCCAAAATCACTGGTTCTGGCGCCTGGACGCCAACTTCTTGCGCTTAGGCACCATAACATCTTTTGGCTTCCTTGGGTTTGATTCAATCCATTTCCCTTCCGTTCATCCTCTTTTCTGCTACAACCTGCAAAAACAACATAAAATATTCCTAAAATTGCAGTATCAACATAAAAATATAATAATATAAGTAACAACATATACAAAAATTATCAACATATCAGTAAACCACAATTACGTCCGTGAGCCGCAAAGGCCAGAGTCAGGAGTTACACGAGGTGTGGATCATGTAGGTCGTAGTGATGAGTTGTAATAACGTTCATAGGCTGCGGGGACCAGAGTCAGAAGTTTCTTGAACTGTGGACCACCTAGGCTATAGTGGTCAGTTGGAATGACGTTCATATGTCACGGAAGCCGAAGTCGAGAGCTACACTAACTGTGGACCACGTAGGTCGTAGTTGGTATTGTCGGTCGTAGTGGTGAGTT
The DNA here is from genome assembly GCA_002079205.1 of Phalaenopsis hybrid cultivar. Classification (NCBI taxonomy): domain Eukaryota; kingdom Viridiplantae; phylum Streptophyta; class Magnoliopsida; order Asparagales; family Orchidaceae; genus Phalaenopsis; species Phalaenopsis hybrid cultivar. Next base: position 50,336 of record JXCR01125516.1, read on the forward strand.
GTAATGACGTATGCAGGTCACGAGAGCTGGAATAGACAGTTGCACGAGTTGTGAACCATGTAGATTATGGTTGGTCATGTAGGTCGTAGTGGTGAGTTGCAACAACATTCTTAGGTCGTAGGGCCGATGTCTGGAACTGCACGAGTTGTGAATCACATAAGTCATAGTTGGTCACGTAGGTCATAGTGGTAAGTTGTAATGACATATGTAGGCCGAAATGGCCAGAGTTGGGAGCTGCAAGTGTTATGGACCACGTAGGTCATAGTTGAGGTGAGTTGTAATAACGTCCATAAGTCGCGGAGGCCAAGTCAGAAACTACATGAGTTGTTGACCGCATGAGTTGTAGTTGGTTACGTAGGTCGTAATGGTGAGAGTTGTAAGGAAATCCGTAGACCGCGAGAGCCAGAGATAGAAGTTGCATAAGTTGTAGACCACGTAGGTCATAGTTGATTATGTAGGTCTTAGTAGTAAGTTGTAATGACTTTCATAGGTAATAGGGCCAGAGGTGGGAGTTGCACAAGCGCATCTGAGATACATTGTCACACCGTCTTCGAAGTGCATCGTTTCACCCATCTTTGAGGTCACCCTGGTGCACGGGAAGATGTGTCGTATCGTTGGTTGCTTCATGACTCTGCGACATCAGTTTAGCTTCATACTATGCTTTGTCGCAAGGAGTGGGCGGTGGCGACTGATGAGTGGTGGTCGGCGGCTGTAGAAGTATAAGGCAACTTCAGCTCCTCCAAGCTTCAGTCTTCTGCAAGCTTCAAGCTCCCTCCACCGTTTTCAAGAGAGAGGTAAAGCTATATTTACAGAGTCGCAGTTGCAATTAATGAATGAATATGAGTCACTCTGATCAGACGGTCCAGAAATATTCCCTCGATCAGATGAAGTTTGATGGACATTTAAGTTTATTAACGATGTTGGAATTAAGCGAACTTGGGCTCGTTGGATTCGTCTTATCGGGACGTTCCATTCGACTACTAGCTCACTAAATTAGGCATTCATTTGACCTTCTAAATACACTCGAAAAACTTTGAAAATAGTTTAATGGTTTGATTTGAGCTTAATTTGACTCAAATTTGACTAATTTTGTTGTTATTGAGTACGTCTGGTTGAATCGGTCTGTTTGACTATAAGTTCACTGAAATTGGAGCTTTGGATGATTCTTAATAAAAGTTTGAACATTTTTGCTCAAAAGATTACCTCAAGATCAGTATCATACCTTGAAATTCATATTGGATATTCGAAATTTGCTGATGTTGTATCAAAACTAATATTATTATATGAAAAATAAATATATTGAGTCACTACATATGCAGGAATGCCTACATGCATATCTCGTGTCTATCCAAATGAAGAGTTGGTTGTAATTTAATTTTATTGACATAGAACATAAAAAAGAGAAACTAAAATCATAGATAGCTTCAAAAAAATTATTCTAATTTAAAAATATAATTACTTAACTTGCATAACTCACATACTCCCTATCTCCAAATCTTTTAGAATTGATCGATCTTCGGTCTAATAAGTTAATATAATTTCATATTGAAATTTAATAACATTAAATTTAAATTTTAAAAAAATCAAACTTGAATTTCATTTAGCATTTTCCTTCATAATGATCCACTCGGTCTCAAATTTGAATATTTCTTTCTTTAGTGCTTCCTAATTTTAATTTGCATAAAATCATTATTAATGTTTTAATATAAATTCAATTTAACGAAAAATAAAACTTAAAAGATATAAACAAACCCTGACCTTATTAAATGGCTCGGTTCAATTCTTCCTTCTCCCGCACACACCGCTTGGTTCGGTCTCCCGCACAGGCCCTTCATTCTCTTTCTCTTCGTGATCGAACCGGCCCATCAGGCTGCTTTTCCCGCACGGATGTGCTCGATCACGCTACAGCCAGCCCATGTCCTATTCGCAAGGCTTCTGACATTCCCTCCTCTCACTCGACGATCTCCTCTTCTCGCTTTGTGCGGCTTCGACGCCACAGCTCAATTTTCAGAATCACACCCTCGTACAAATACATCACCCTTGTCTCTTTCTTCGATCGGTGCTTTGGCTCACCTGGACGTAGCGCTCACCCTTCTCAGACTCCCTCTCCATCAACTCTCTCTCATTATTTCAGAACCAAGCTCAAATGAAAAAGCTCGTTTCTGCTTCACTTGTTCTCTTCTTAATGTACGAACCCATACACTTCTCCGCCTCCTCATAACGCCAACATTACAAAGGAAATTAAAAATCAGGCATTACACATTTACTGATAATGTACATAATAGGTAAAGCTCTGCTCTGATTTTGGCGAATAAAATATTACGAACTTCAACCAGTTTTGTCCCCTATTGATAGAATCTAGAGAGATATTCGTATGCTTCCAGTAAATTTGTGTTCTACAAATAAGCTTGCACGTAAGATGATATAAATGGGCCTATTGTGACATATGTTGCAAGTCAAAGACCAAGATAAACCAGGATCTAGATCCAATAACTACTCGAAGTAACTTGAATAACAATAAAAATGTAATAAGAGCTTAACCAAGTCTCAAATCTCAGCGATCTAAGGTGATAACCCCTCTATCACCACAAATCACCCCATTCCCATCAGGATCAAAGAGACCACATTGGCATCCAAAAGATATAAAAATTTAAGCAAAAGGTTGCATTGTTTGAAATAGTTTCCAATATAGTTGAAGCTCAGTTAATGCTGCTGCAGCTTTCAAGCTTTAAATGAAGAAAGAGAGAGAAAGCTATCATTAATAATTAACAATAAACAGCTTAAAAATGTTCATCCTCCACGTAAATAAAACAGCACCAGCACCCAAATTAAAAAAATGATGAATAACAAAACTTGCACTAGATAAGTCAGCAGCTAAGCATACCTCTGACTGAAGCTCACGCATTATTTCATACATGTCTAGAAGCACAAACAATTTCTCTGGTGACCTCTTGCTTTTAGCAATAGCCTCCCCAAAACTGAACAGCATCAATACACTATCTGCGGTTACTTGAGCAAAACATAGATCCTTCTTTACATTAGTGTCAACAAAAATTTGATTACAAATTTTTCGCTCTGCAGCAAATAGGAGTTTGACCTGTTTCAAGTACGATAAAAAATTTGAAAGTAAAATTACAGAATTTATCATTTATATAAAGATAAAAGCTTACAGCAATGCGCATATAGTGAATCCAGTTTCCAATTTTGGCTTCTAAAACCTCCCAGGGCATCCTCTGCACATCATCCTTACTGAGCCTTTCCACTCCAAGTTTCCGGAGGCTAGATTCTAAAGCTGAAGAACGCGTTTCACTGAAATCCAAATGTACAAGAAGAAAGTTGCAAAGTTGCACAGAAAAGTCAACAAATGCTTCGGTTTGATTGTATATTGATTCAGCATAAGGAAATACCACTCCAACAAAGAACCAGTGTTCAGCAAGGAAACGATGAAGATTTAACTACAAACCAATTAATTCCTATGTATTTCTTCAACTTTTGCATGCGTGCAACATTACCTATGCATAAAAATGAGTATTTCACTTTTTAAATGTTAAAATGGTGGTATTTTTATGTGATATGAACAATTTGGGTGGCCTTTCTGAAACTTAAGAAAACAAAGTAGTAATTTTACAGTCTTCAACGTTTATAAAAACAGTTTTTTATTTCAATTTTTGCAACTATAACTTCATTGGCGGGCTTCATTCAGAAGACCATGAGCCAAAGAAAATGAGTATTCCGAAAAAGCCATGATAAAAATAAGTTATCAACAATAGTTTGTAAACATGTACAGAACAAGAAATATCATTTCCTGTCAAATTCTTCTATATTAATCATAACATGAGTATGATAAGAACCATGAACAAACTCATGGTCACATGATCTGAGAATACCAGCTTCCAAGAAAAACAAATGATAACTTTTCTAATTTTACACTATTCCATAACAAAGAATCAGCTATGCAAAAGAAATTAGACTGACATTCTACCTATTATTGTGGTTTCCTATTATTGTGGTTGAAGGAGAGAAGGATGGACCTTTGTTGAACCCACTGAAATGATAATTGCATTTTGACAATAAGGCATGTTTGGGGCATGGGAATAAACATACATACCAACAAATTCCTATGTATTTATCTACCACCGAAACTTTACTTTTTACATCTATATCACCCAAATCTTTCATATCGCAATAAAATTATCATCATTTTAACCTTTTAAAATTGAAATACACCTTTTATGCAAGGGTAAGGAGGCATATATGTAAAAATTGAAGTTTAGGTGTTAGATATGTAAATGCATTAGAATTGTGGAGTATGTATGTAAATCTTTCAAATATTAAAGCATGTTACAGAACTAACACAAGCATCACTCCTTAAGAGATGTCAATGTGTGTGACCCCTGTTGAGAAAGTGGAGCCATGTCCTTTAGGCAAGTTATTAAACCGAAAATTAAGTTTAATAACTTTCTTTAATCTTTGTTGCACGCCTAATCTCCCGCTTCTTTCCTACTTCGTTGAACCGCGTGAAGCTCCGCGTTCCCGCGTTGCCTGTATTGGAATCCCGCCTGCAGAATTGCTAAATAAGGATTACGATTGCCTAAGTGGGCTTACTAGCTTGGTTAATTGGAAAAGGCAAAGCCCAGGGAAAACACTCTCCAAATAATCCAATCTCCTTCCTCTGCTAGGTGGCTTACTGGTGGCTTACGAAATTTATTCTTCCCTTGGTTGTAGCTCTTTTAGTAGAGAAAAAGGAGAGAGAGAGAGAGAGAGAGAGGAGGAGAGAGAGAAAAAAAATTAGAGTTTTTTTTGTAAAAGTCGATGCGCTCGACGATGTATTTTTTTTCAAGTACTAAAATCCTCTGCAGCTCCGTAGACGTAGACAATTTGCTAAACCACGTAAATTTGTGTGTTCCGCTGTGTTTTCTGTTTTGCGCTTTTTTTCGATCCGTTTTTTGCCGTCGTTTTTCACAACAATTAATATCAGAGCTACGGTTCGGACCTAAGGAAGAACGATGGTCGGAGACTAAGTAAATGTTTCGGAGATCGAGAAGTTGACAGTACGGATTTTGGTTACTAGAGGATCCAGATGGAGGACTATCTCTTTGGGACATCTTCCATTACTAGGAAAACGACCAGAGAAGATGGAAAAGGCTGAATGAAATCTGTTAGATCGACAGGTTTTGAGGGTAATTTGACTAACATTATCGAGATCCGTTGCCCACAACGTCATCAAGGAGAGGACGACTGCAGATTTCATGACGACTTTATCAAGTATGTATGAAAAGTCATCGGCAAATAACAAAATGTCGAATCATGTAAATCACATAAATATGTATGTTCCGCTGTGTTTTCTGTTTTGTGCTTTTCTCGATCCATTTTTTCATTTTATTTTCGTCATTTTTCATAACAATTAGTATCAGAGCCACGGTTTGGACCTGAGGAAGAACGATAACCGGAGACTAAGTGAAGGTTTCAAGGATCGAGAAGTTTGACGGTACGGATTTTCGTTACTGGAGGATCCAGATGGTGGACTATCTCTATGGGACATCTTCCATTGTTGGGAAAGCGACAAGAGAAGATGGAAGAGACTGAATGAAATATGTTAGATCGACAGATTCTAGAGGTAATTCGATTAATCTTATTGAGATCTGTTGCCCACAATGTCATCAAGTAGAGAACGACTGCAGATCTCATGGCGACTTTATCAGATATGTATGAAAAGTCATCGACAAATAACAAAGTGCATCTGATTAAAAAGTTATTCAACTTGAAGATGGCGGAAGGTATGTCTGTCGTTCAGCATCTGAATGATTTCAACACCATCGCAAATCAATTGTCTTCTGTTGAAATTGATTTTGACGATGAGATACGAGCGTTGATACTGTTGGTTTCATTATCAAATAGCTTGGAAGTCATGAGAATGGCAGTTAGCAATTTTGCACGTAAAACTAAGCTGAAATACAATGATATTCATGATTTGATTTTAGCTGAGAAGGTGCGCAATAAGGATTCTGGAGAGACCTCAGGTTCGAGTTCGGCACTGAATGTTGATTCCAGAGGAAGATCACAAGACAGAAACTCAAATAGAGGAAGGTCGAAATCAAATCATAGAAGCAAGAGCAAGTCAAAGTTTGGTCAACAAGCAACCTGCTGGAATTGTGGCAAAATTAGGCACATAAAGAAGAACTGCAAAAATCCTAAGAAGACAGAGAACGTAAGTGCTAACGCTGTAACTGAAGAAGTGCAAGATGCACTATCACTTGTAGTTCATAGCTATGTTGACGACTGGATACTGGACTCAGAGGCTTCTTTTCACATATCTTTCCTCCGAGAGTCGATGCAAAACTATGTTGCAGGTGACTTGGGAAAGTTGTACCTAGCTGATGGAGTTGCTTTGAACGTGGTGGGGATGGGAGATGTTGAAATTGCACTATCTAACAAAAACAAATGGATCATGCAAAAGATTAAACACATTCTTGAACTGAAGAAGAACTTCATATATGTTGGGCAGCTCGATGAGGTGGTCATTTAGTAGTGTTCTCTAATAACAACTGGAAAGTTACCAAAAGAGCATTGGTACTGGCTCGAGGTAAGAAGACCGGTACGCTATATAGGACTACTGGTTTAATTAACAGTGTTGATACCACAGTTGCAGAGAGCACAGCAGACATGTGACATTGCAAGTTTGGACATATGAGTCTAAGAGGTATGAAAGAGCTTCGGTCCAGAGGCAAGCTACCAAAACTGAAATCAGTTGACCTCGACATGTGTGAAAGCTGCATTATGGGGAAGCAGAAGAATGTCAGTTTCCTGAAATGTGGCAGAGTACCAAAGGCAGAAAAATTAGAACTGGTACACACCGATGTGTGGGGGTCTTCTCAGTGGCATCTCTTTGAGGCTCTCGCTATTACGTCACATTCATAGATGACCACAGCTGAAAGGTATGAGTTTACTTTCTAAAGCATAAATCTGATGTATTCACTGTGTTCAAAACTTGGAAGGCCATGGTTGAGACGGAGACAGATCTAAAACTGAAATGTTTGAGGTCTGACAATGGTGGTAAGTACATTGATGGTGGGTTCAAGGAGTATTGTGCAACTCAGGGTATCAGAATAGAGAAAATCATTCAGGGGACACCACAACAAAATGGATTTGTAAACGCATAAACAGGACCATTAATTAGCATGTCAGGAGCATGAGATTGCACGTTGGACTACCACCAACCTTCTGGGCAGTGCGGTCAGCACTACAGTTTACCTGATCAACAGAGGATCATCCGTCCCATTAGACTGAAAATTACCTGAGGAGGTTTAGAGCGACAAATAGGTCAAATTTTCTCATCTTAAGACTTTTAGTTGTCTTTCTTATGTTCTAATCAATCCGGGTACACGTAGCAAGCTCAAAGTTAAGTCAAAGAAATGTTATTTCATTGGCTATCGAGAAAGCATTCGGTTATCGTTTCTGGGATGATAAGGATCGGAAGATCATTAGAAGCAGAAATATGATCTTTAATAAGAAGATGATGTACAAGGACAAGACTAGTACAAAATCTGAAGTAGTTTCTCAGGAATCAGAGTTCGTGAGGTTTGACGATCTACCAGTGGTCACAACACAGAACGGAGATGGAATGATGAGGAGAATGAGTCTGGGGCACCCATTCCTATTATTACACAGTCAAGTTCAGAGTCATTCACTACTCCAGCCGACGTTCATAGGTCAGTCAGGAGCAGGCGTTCGCCATAACATTACTCACCAACTTTGAACTACATCTTGCTGACAGATAATGGGAAACCACAAAGCTATGAAGAAACCTTAAAAGATTAAAATTCTAGCAAGTGCGAGTTGGTCATGAAGGAGAAGATGGATTCCCTGCTAGGAAATCAAAAATGGGAACTGACAGAACTTCCATCATGAAAGAAGGCATTGCACAACAAGTGAGTGTACCGGGTAAAGACTGAGTTTGATGGTAGTAAAAGGTACAAGACCAGACTTGTTGTAAAAGGCTTTCAACAGAAGCAGGGCATTGACTATTCTGAGATATTTTCTCCTGTGGTGAAGCTCGCAACCATTAGAATGGTATTGGATATGGTTGCTACCGAAGATCTATTTCTGGAGCAATTAGATGTGAAGACAACATTCCTTCATGGAGACCTTGAAGAAGACATCTACATGTGCCAACCTGAGGGATTCGTGGTACAAGGAAAAGAAGATTCAGCTTGCAGACTAAATAAGAGTTTGTATGACCTGAAGCAAGCTCCTAAACAATGGTACAAGAAATTTGATAAATTCATGCTCAATGCAGGACACAACAGATGTCAGACAGATCATTGTTGATATGTCAAATACTTTGACAGTTCTTATATTATCCTATTGTTTGTTGACCTCATTTTTGTGAGGCCTTTTCTTCTCCTGCTTAGAGCCCAGGGTCTAGCTCTAGGGGTTCTTATTGATCGTCTTAGAAAACTAGAATTGAGACCCACCCTTTTAGAAATTATAACCACTTCCTATTTTCCTTTGATGTCTAGCATTTATGGCACAATACCATCGTCTTATGAACGAGCGGTTATGGGCTATTTTGTGAAGACTCAAGGGAAAAGTTCCCAATAGGACTCCGAGCCTTAGGAAAACATTCGTCACGACTTTTTCGTCACATACACACACAAAATGCACAAAATTCAATGAATTGCACGAAATCGGACTTCAATTAAGCCTAAAGGACGGATGAAAATGCGAACTTCTCCGGATGACCTCCGACGACAAAATGGAATGCGCCAACGCGTCCGAGATACCCATTTTGGTATGAAATGACACCCATATTGTCATATTTTTAACACGAGAAAATTGACACGCAAATCAATGAATTCGTTAAAACGACCTCTGACGGCAAAACAGACAGCGTCGGTGCGTTTGGAACGTCGATTTTGCCTAGGGAGGACACCCATTTTGTTACGTCGTCGCGCATGAATAAATCACATATTATTTAATATATATATATATATATATATATATATTAAATTTATATAAACCAAATTATTTCTTTCCCTCTTTAAGCCCTAAATCCCTAACTCACGCACCCGATCNTGGTTGTCCACCTGACGAATACCTGTTTAGGCAGGGAAATAGCCCTCTAAGTGAGGTTCAAGACACTCTTCTAGACGAGTGGCGGGTCTTATACATTCAGGTGACTGAGTAGCCTTCGTGGACCCTCGAGAATAAATATACAGCTGAGCCCAGTCCCATACGAGTGCTTGCGGTCCCCCTCATCTGAATCTTTTTTTGTTTTATCGAAGTTTTGGGACAGGGCACTTGTGTCACTTTTCCTTTCTTTCGGGATTTCCCCAGGAGTTTTAAGGATTTTCTTTTACTTGTCTTCTTCGTTGATTTTCTTGAGTTTTTCCGCTTTTCCTCGGATTTCGTGGATGGCGTTTTCTTCCGGACTATGCTTTTTGAGATGCATTTAGGCTTGCTATACTTAAGGAACATCGAATCTCACGGGCGTACAAGTTTGCTTTACATTTTTACAATATTTAATTTTCTTGTTTCTACCTACTACCGTACAGTAAAGCATGTTACACTTATCATGTTCTTACCTGTTGTTGTTCTTCCTGTATGGCATGTTATAATTGTTCTGTTTCTACCTGCTGTTGCTCTTCCTGTATAGCATGTTACACTTGTCATGTTTCTACCTGCTACTGTTCTTCATGTGTAGTCTGTTATACTGCTTCCCCAGCATGTTATACTACTCTTTACAGCACGTTATGCTCTTCTTTCAGTATATTATATTGTCTTTTCTCTTTACTGTACAGTACATTGTTATCGTTCTTTCACACTGCATGCTTAGTTACTTTGATATGCTATGTCTTAGTATAAAATAACCTAATGGTTAGGAGCATGTTCGAAACTAAAACTAAACCAAGAGATGCTAATACGAGGAGTATGGAGCGAATACCGTGGGCAGCACGACGAGGAACAACTTCAAAGTGGATCTGCAGCAGCAAAACATCTTCACATCACATGAACACATTCACATCACTTATCTCTTTCTTTATTTTAAATAACAACCCATATGATCATTTCTTTAGGCTTTTTGCACAACTCTGTTGTGTAATTATAAGTCCTAACGCATTAGGATTCCGAGGTTACCGTTCGGTACGGTGTAAATCCTCCTGTCTTTTTAGGTTATTTGCACAGTCCGACATTGTGCAAACATAAGTCCTAAATCTTAAATAATTTGCAGGATTGAAATATCAAATTAAATCATTCCAAAATACATAAAGCCGAACAATAGGATAGTTGGGAGAGCACCAGGGTTTTCCCTAGATCTGTGATATCCCCTACTTTTCTTTCCTTTGGATTCCTTAAATAATTGTTCCTATTTTGAATCATTCCCATTTGATTTTCCCCATGTCCAATCGTGAAAACTTAAACTTTGAAATCTTGAAAGCAAAACCACATGATCTTAATCGAGAGTTTTCTTAAGTNGGCTTGGTATTCAAATGAGTTGAGAAGTTTGTCATGGGATATGAGATGGATCGGCTTGGGGAAAGCATTAGTCTCACTGAGATTAATTCTGGTTATGCTTAAGCCTTTATTATGCATTTCTCTTCTTGTCAACTTCTTTATGAGTAAGCTAGCTGAAACTTTGTTTAAATGTTGTTTAATGTGAGCTGAAATTTTGAGAGAGGAAAGAACATACATGTGGTTTCTTTTTTTTTCCTCCCCTGAAGTTCGTATATGATGGATTTCGGGTTTTAAGTTGTTGGGTGGCCACGCAACGAGAAAAGTGGAGTTTAGAATATGGGAAAAGCTATGTGAGCAAAGTTTTATTTAGACTTTTCTAAATCTAATGCAGTTCTATAACAATTTGTTTCAAAGAATTTCACATACATACCACCCTAATTCCTACATATTTAGATATCTAACACCCAAATTTCAATTCTCACATATGTGCTATCTTGTCTATGCATGCAATTGCGTTATTTCTTTGGACTATCAAAAATTTGGGTGGTATGTGTGAGTGCTACATATGTAAATACTTAAGAATTGCATGGTTTGTATGTAAATTTCTCTTTTCTCGTAGGCAGGATTTTGTCACTTGTTCTTGTGGTGAGCAACAAGGTAGAAGCATTCGTTCTAAGCTTTTAATGTGGCTGCAGTTTCTAACATGTTTTAATTATATTTTGGGCTGCGTCTTGGTCTCATAGTGCTTTGGTTTTGGATCCTGTTTTGTTGGCTTGGTTTTGCTCCATGTTGTTGTCCTCTCATGTTTGAAGCATAAGTTGAATGAAAATTTTGGTTTTAAACCTTTTTGGGGTTTGCTTTGGAGGCTTGGTTTTGCTTCATGTTGCTGCCCTCTCATGTTTGAAACATAAGTTGAATGAAAATTTTGGTTTTAAGCCTTTTTGGAGCTTGATATGGTGGTTCGGTTCCACTCCTTGCCATTGCTTCCCTATTTGAGATACATGTTGAGCATGGAGTTTAATCTCTCAAAGGCTTTTGGAGCCTGTTTTTAGGGGTTTTGATGTTATCCCTTGTGTTGCCCCTCTATTCGAAGCTTATTCATGAAATTTCATTTAATTTTGGGGTTTTGGAGATTTACATACATGCCACCCAATCCTTATTTGTTTACATTTCTAACACCTCAATCCTCATGATATATATGAGAAACAAAATAATAGTTGTCTATATCAGGCATCCTAGAAAGGATTTGGATAGTATCAATGCAAAATAGAGGAGTTTAGGTGCTAGATAAGGAAGTATAGAAGGGTTGAGTGGCATCTTTTTCTTATGATATAAAAGATTTGGGTAGGTTGCTCCCCTTACCCCTGAACGTGTTTTGGTTGTTTCCCTTGCTGCCTCGGCCGTGAGCATTTATTTGGTTATGTGGGAAGATTTTATGCTTATTTGATGTATGAGGCTATCCATTAGTTCGAAAGTTGGGGAATTTTAATTTCGGCATGAATTTGGAAGTATTGGTGGTGGTTTCCCCGAGGTCATCCTCTTTCGAAGTTTGGGAGATTTTAAACTACATTTTGGATAAGCATTTGGTGAATTTGATCAATCCTACGTCTTTGGGGTTTGAAAAATCAGCACAAAGTGACCCTTTATGTTTGTTAGGAAAGATCTTGGGCCCTCTTTTTCTAGGTCTTTTCGATACGAGTTTTGAGGACTGATCTATTCTCCTTTTCGGTGTTTTAGATGGATCAGTTCCTCCTCTCTCTCACCCCGTTTTTGTTCTTTTCTTTCCTTGCTTCTTGGTTCGCTCTTTTT
>JXCR01125516.1:79640-109709 GCA_002079205.1 Phalaenopsis hybrid cultivar
TATATATATATATAGTACCTAATTTATGGAAATGTATTTTTCACTTTTTAAGGGTGGAACTGTTCGAAACAACATTTCTGAGGCTGCTTTAGAAGAAATTGTTTTTAAAAAGCGCGGTGACTATTGTAAATTTATTTTAATTTTAAAAAAGTCAGATCATAACTTTCTAATAATCACCACTCTTTAACATTTCAATTGAAAAAAAAAAATTTTCAATCATAAAAATTTCTAAAAAACAAAAACAAAGTAATTCTTCAAACAGAATTATGGTGGCGGTCTAAGAATTAAAACAGACAACAAGCAAAACAGACACAGATCTGTCCCAAACAGACCTTAAAAATTAAAATGATGATGTTTTTATTTGATATAAGAAAAATTGAATGGCATAAACATAAAAAGTAAAATTGAGTTGTTAGATGTGTAATTATATTCACAAATTAATATTCTGCGAATCAATTTATTGTTGCCATGCAGCAAATTTATGAATAATTTGGCTGATCATTAGGGTGCAATATGTAATTAAAGTATAATCAAAACAGTGTTATCGAATTAACTAACTATAACATTTGATTAATGAAGTTTTTGAATTGATTAAACTTACATGATAGAGTATTATTGCCTCCATTATTCTGGCTGCACAAATCAAATGTGTGATTAGAAGGTGGATCACCCTCTCCTTTCTCTCCATTTACGAATATGCCATCAACTGAAAAAAAAATGTACAATATATAATTGTTAGATATCAATCAATGAAGACAATAATATTGTAAATAACAACTATTAAAAAATTGTTTATGTAATATAATAAAATTTAGGTAAATTTGCATAAATGCCCCTCAAATCTTATGTATTTGCATATCTAACATTTCAACTTTAATTTTTACATATACACCTCCTTACGTATCTATGAAAACAAAATATGTATGAAAATGTGTATTTCATTTTTTAAGAGTTTAAATAGTGACATTTTTGACGTGACAGAAAAGATTTGGGTGGTATAAATGAAAAATAAAAAAAATTAGGTGTTAGATTTGTAAATACACAAGATTTATAAAATTCTCGTAGGGTATGCAGAGATGAATGCACCGTCCGATCTCCACCGTCGATCCGAGCTTTCATCATATTTTTTGTTAAAAAAAAAATTGACCCACTGAAATACAACTTTGAGGTGATCAACGGTGGAGATCGGACGACGCATGCATTTAACCAACAATTTTTCCTTTGAGAAGGCATTCTAAAGTCTTGGCGCACCGACATCTCCACGGAGAAATTCAAGCTCATAATACCATATCCTTTTGAGTTTATTTTGGAAAACCTCGTTGACTTCTATTACCACTAATTAAACAAAAATTTAAAAAAATTACAAAAAAAAAAAAATAATAGCTTTGTAAATTTAATATATTTCAATATAAAATTATAAGAAAATTACATGCATCACTCAATTGCTATTGGTTTACATATCTACCACCTAAAATAAAGTTCTTACAATTATACCACTATATCAATTCATGAAAAAGATGTATTTACCTTTTAAAAAATTAAACCAACAATGCTTTTTACATGATATAAACTCCATTAACACCTGCATAATTTGATAATTACAAAACTATACAAAAAAACTTACACTTATTGAAAGGAATTACAGATGGCCCCAACATGAGAAAGAAGGTGACCATCACCATTGATCCTCCCAAAACAAGAGCTTGCCCTAGTTTTCTAGTCTCAAACCTGCTGAAACTTTTTAGCAGCTTTGCCTCATAAGCCAACTCTGCCTTCTCTCCTCCCCTGCAACAGGAAGGAGGAGCCATGGAGGTTGTCTGATGCAGAAGAAAGGAAGAAGAAGATGAAGCTTTAGTGAGTGCTCTGCACTCCAAACTCTCAATAAATAAGACAGACTTGATTAATTAATTATTTATTTTCTTACCCACTTTATGCAAAAAAATAAAAAAAAATAAAAATTTGTTTCTTGTAAAGTATTTTAGGGGGTTTGACATTATATAATAACTTAACAATGGGAATATGAAAGCTTGCTGGTTTAATAAAATGGGGATATTTTATAGAAGATGGTTGGTGAGGAGGTGTTATTGAAGTGTTGTGTGGGCAGATTACTTGCATTGTCATTGTGATTGTTTGAGTTGTATCTTGTTTAAATACCATGTGGTTATGATGTATTTACATATCTAACCTTTTATATTTACACAAATCTGCCAACCTTCATAGTTATTCATATAAATAAGAAGTGATAATTACATATAGAGCATGATAAACATTGCTATTTACAAAAGAAAAACACGATTTTTTTTGTACTATCAAATCAATGCATTTACACGTGTCATGGTCAAATCATGGCGAATTTGATGATAAATAGAAAGTATGAGTTGGGTTTTATCATGCCTTTTAATATTCGGGTGACAAAATTGAAAATTGGATAAAATAGGGTGTTTTTTTAAGAAATTACTCCGTACGGACAGCGCATGCAGGATACGGTGTCCGATCTCGCCCGTCGATCACAATTTTTTTGTTTTATTATTATTTTTTTTAAAATGGGGCTCACCGAAATACAGTTTTGTTGTGATCGACTGTCGAGATCGGACAGCGCATCATCTTTGTATGTACTTTCTGTATAGAATATTTTTTTTTTTTTGCTGTAAATAATAATGTTTTGGGTGCCATCTTCTATTGCCTCAAATAATAAGAAATGATTAGAGCGAATAAATTAAAAATATTTCAGATATAGAAAATATCATATATTCATTTATATTAAAATATCTTTTTTTTTATTTTGAGTGTTATTAATATAAATACCGAACTTTAATTTGTAGACTTGAAAACACAAAAATTGTATGGTATTTATGTAAATTTTCCTAAAAAATTATTTTTTTATTTTCCACGCTATAAATGAAATGATTTGGCGGGAAGGCGTCCGCTGGAGGAAGACCTATGCGGATTTTCTTCCCCCGCTTGCTTGCTGCTAGGGCTTTTTTATATCGGCAGCTCAATAGAAGAGAAACCCTGAAAGATGCCGCAAGCCAAAATCAGCTCTTTCTTCCAACCCTCCGAACAGCCACATCCGTTTGAGAAGGAGAGAGAGCATTGGGATCTTCTCTCTGGAGTATTGGATCCAAATCCCCCGGTGGAATTAGGTTTGAAGGACCCCACTTTACATCCCAAGAGGTACGGAGCTTATTATTCATGCCTGATCAGTATAGAATCTCCATTCTCGCAATAATGTTCTTTGAAGATTTTTTTCTGGTTTTTCCTGATAATGATATGTAGTGGCTTTCTTCCTATCAGTGATTCTGACGAGTTTCCGCCATCAAGACGTTATTTTGAGCACAAAAAGAATGGTATCTCGTCAAATGTCAGCAGAAATTTCAGTAAGAAGAGAAGATATGAACAATATCATTTGGATTTGGGACAATCGGATTTCATGCTTTTTGCTTGCTCTTTATGCGGACTGATGTATGCTCGCGGAGTGGAAGAGGACGAGCAGGTTCACCGTAAGTTCCATCAGGAATATGAGAGGGGAATTCGGTTCAAGGTCTCTGGTTTTTGAAATTCTTCATATTTGGTAGGCCGTCGTTGGGTACTGTGCATGTAATTTCGATTTTTTTTTTGCAGGGCTGGCATAATGAGAGAGTTGTAGATGGTCCTTGGATTAATGGGGATCGCATTTTACTCATCTTGGATACTGATTCATCCGCTCAAAAACGCTTGGTATTGTTCTATTTCGTTTTTGTTTTCGTTTTTTGAGAAAATATTAGTCGATTGAATATTATCTTCTGCTGTCCGTATGTTTACAGGATGAGCAGAACAACTTGCAGAATTATTTAAAAAAGATCATAATTTTAATATATTTGTAGTTGAGGCCTTCCTTTGCATCAAAAAATTATCTTTTTGAGCACTATTTATGCAACCAACTGTTATTTTTTAGGGATAACTACATATAGACCACCCGAAACTTTGATATTAAAAAATTAACCACATGGGTGATTTTTTTGAACTATAGGATCGATGTAAGCATGCCACGATCGAACTATTGAAAATTTGATAAAAATGAAAAATATGGGTTGGGGTTTTACCATGAATTTTGATATTTGAATGACATTTTGAAACATGGATGAAAGAGCGTGGTTGATTTGTAAATAGCAAGTTTAGATGATCTGTATGTAATTGCTTTTTTTTATTGTTATATTATTGGGACATTTACATACATACTACCCAATTCCTATGTATTTACCTATCTAAAAACTAAACTTACTGTTTACATTTATACCACACATATCTTCTTATGACATATGTTATGGTATGACTCATATACCATATAGGGACAGACGTTGGATCGAAGCGTAGCGGAGCGTAGCGGAGCGTAGCGGAGCGTAGCGGAAGAATATGTCCAAATTGGGAAGTTACGTGAGTTGGGGTGCGGGGGCAGAGTCCCGCGGCATGGTACAGGGGTAATGTAGTAATTATATATTACGCTTAGAGTTTACTTCTGGGGTTATAAATAAGTCTGTTAGTAACCCCAAGAGGTATCCCTATATTATGTAATCTCTTTTCTGAATATTGAAAGGAACTCGCCGCTTTGCTCCCGAGGACGTAAGTATGTTTGCCAAACCTCGTTAAATCTCTGCGTTCTTCTGGATTTGTGTCGTTACTGTTTTCTTCGTTCTAATTTTCTCAACAAGTGGTATTGGAGACAGGTTTGAAGGGAAGAAAAATTTTTCGGCGGCACAACAATAAAGAAGATTTGAAGAAAAATTTTTTTGAAGCAGGAAGAAGGAAGAGGAAGAGGATCCCGATTGGAGGGTCCGCAAGTGCAGTTCGCGAGGAAGCAAAGTGTTCAACGATGCGCGAGGATCTTGATTAGCGATCCTCAGACGAGTTCGGGACGGGCGAACGAGGCGGAGCGGACGTACGAACAGGCGAATCAGGAGTTCACGGAAGAGAGGGATCGCGACATGAGTTCGGCGAAGTTTGGCCTAGAGGAGATTCGAGAAGGAGCGGAGGTCGCGGTTTGCGGTGTTTCCTTCTGGGAAGGAAAAAAAAAATTTCAGAACTTTCCATTGGTGGCTAGCTTGTTCTACTAGAAGAATATTCCCCGGAGATTGGCGGAGAAAGGCCGTAGGCGGGAAAGAGGCTGGCCAGAAAAGGGAAGGAGCGTTTGACATTTTTTGAGGAATCAAGGAGCGTTTGACATTCTTTGATAGGCTGCGGAAGGAAAGCTTTAATCAAGCTTCGTTGGAAGGAATTTGAGAAATTGGAATGGAAAGGAATCGTTTCTTTCCAATAGAAGAATATTCCTTGTTAGAGGTTTTTCCCTTGGTCCGCAGAAAGGAAGAAAAAAAATTAAAGGAAAGTTTTTTAATTAAATTGATTTAAATCAAATTAAGCAAATTTAATTAAGGATTTCCTTTGCTGGATATGGAGAGGAAATAAAGGAAATATTTATTTCTTTTATTGGAGGCGGAGAGGAAATTTTTTGCTTTGCTGGAAGATTTTGAAGGAAAATTTTCAAATTTTTTTTCTTTCCTCTTTTAAAAAAAAGGTTTTAAGCAAGGTTTTTTGTAGAGAAATTTACAAAAGTTTTTTGTTGCAGGATTTATTTTTAGATGACATTTTCTGGTGCGAAATTCGAGGTGGTGAAGTTCGATGGAACTGATAACTTCGGATTGTGGCAAATTAGAGTAAAAGATCTGTTGGCGCAACAAAGAATCTTGAAGGCTCTGAGGACGACGAAACCAGATGCATGAAAGATGATGATTGGGAAGAATTGCAACAGTGAGCGGTAGCAATGATACGTCTATGTTTGAAAACAAGGTTATGTATCACATGATGAATCTGAAATCTCCAGGAGAAGTTTGGAAGAAATTAGAAACTCGGTTTATAGCTAAATCTCTGACGAACAAGTTGTATCTGAAGTAAAAGTTGTATGAGCTGAAGATGCAAGAAGGGTCTGATCTGGTGCATCATGTTAATGGCTTCAATCAAATAATCACTGATTTATCACGGCTTGATGTGAGTATTGAGGATGAAGATCGATGAAGATCAAGCGATGATTTTGTTGTGTTCGTTGCCCTCTTCTTATGAACACCTGGTGACTACTCTGACATATGAGAAAGAAACTATCAAAGTGGATGAGATTACTGCAGCATTGTTGGCTCACAACTAGCGAAAGCAGAATGCAGGGGAAAGCTCTCACGGTGACAGTTTATATGTGAAGAGTAAGCAGAAACTTGGAAGGAAGAAAGAAAATGAGGGATTTGGAAGGCGAAATTCCAGATCAAAGTCTAGAGGCAAAAAAGAAGTTCATTGCTACAAGCGCAAGGAGTCAGGTCATACGAAAAAAAATTGTCCAAAGCTGAAAAAGTAGACTGGGGAGAAACGTGATACTTCATCAAAGTCTGTAAATGTGGTGCAGAGTGAAAATTCAAATTGTAGTGATGGTGAGATGCTCTCAATTTCATCAACTCAGTTCACGGATGCATGAATTCTTGATACAGGGTGCTCTTATCACATAACACCTAACATGGAGTGGTTTACTTCATATATGTCAACTAATTCTGGCTCGGTTTATTTGGGTGATGATAGATACTGCAATATAGTTGATATTGAAGAAGTCAGAATTCAGATACATGATGACACAATTAGAATATTATGTGATGTCAGACATATTCCAGATTTGAAGAAGAATTTGATTTCCTTGGGCACTCTACACAGAAATGATTTTATTCCTAAGGCTGATGAGGATAGGGAAACCATCAAAATTGTTAAGTGTGCACTGACAGTGATGAAAGAAAAGTTGACTGCAGGTAATATCTACACTGTTAGGGAGTACAGTTGTATGTGAAGTTCATTCTGTTGAGTCAGATAATGACATCATAAAGCTATGGCATATGCGTCTGGGCCATCTCAGTGAACGTGGGATGACATAATTTCATAGAAGAAATTTGTTGCATGAGGTTAAAATTTGCAAGCTCGATCTTTGTAAGTTCTGTATTCTCGGAAAACAAACTAGAGTCAGTTTTATGACTAGAAAACACAAAACTGAAGGAATTCTTGATTATGTTCATTCTGATGTATGAGACCCTACTAGGGAGTTGTCATTGGGAGGATCTTAGTATTTCGTTATCTTTATTGATGATTTCTGCAGGAAAGTTATGAGTGTATTTCTTGAAGCAGAAATTTGAAGTATTCTATAAATTCAAGCTATGAAAAGTTTAGGTGGAGAACCAAACTGACAGAAAGATCAAGTGTTTGAGGTCCGATAATGACACAGAGTACATATATTCGCAGTTTCAGAAGTTCTGTGAGGAGCATGAGATTCAGAGGCATTTTTCAGTGAAGAAGACACCACATCAGAATGGTTTGACAGAAAGAATAAATAGGTCATTAACTGAAAGGGCAAGATACTTGAGACTGAATGCAAAACTTCCTAAGAGTTTCTGGGCAGAAGTTGTGAATATGACTTCTTATCTTATCAATAGATCACCTCGAGCATCATTGGGTAGCAAGGTCGTAGAAGAGGTATGGACAGATAATCCAGTTAAATTTGATCATTTACGAATTTTTGGATGTCCTGCTTATGTGCATGTACCTAGAGATGAAAAATCCAAATTTGGTGCAAAATCCAAGAAGTGCATCTTTCTTGGCTACAAGAAAGACGTAAAAGGATACAAGTTTTGGGATCCGATTGCAAAGAAGATGCAGTTTTGATGGGCAGTTTATGTTACAGCAGAATCAAGACAAGGTGTCAGAGAAGAATTTCAGTACAGATACAGTGTATATGGATTTAGAACAACAACCAGTAACTTCTGAGAGGTGAAAGTTCAAATCCAACACCTGGTGATTCCATTTCAGATGATCTGCAGAATTATAATCTAGCCAGAGATAGACAGAGAAGCACCAATGTAAGGCCTCCTAGCAGATTGAGTTATGAAGGCTTAGTCTCATGTGCACTTCTCATCAGCAGCAATGATCCAACCACTTTTCAATGAGCTATCACTAGCCAGAAGAAAAAAAAATGAATGGGTGCAATGGTTGAGGGGATGGAGTCTTTGCAGAAAAATCGCACTTGGGAGCTAGTTCAGCTTCTAGAGGGAAAGTAGATCATTGGGTGCAAATGAGTCTATAAAAGAAAACCAACAGTATCAAAAAAAGAAGGGGAAAAATTCAAGACTCAACTTGTTGCAAAATGATTTTCACAGCAGAAGGGGATAGATTATGATGAAATCTTTTCTCTTGTGGTCAAACATACTTCAATCAGGGCAGTGCTTGCATTAATAGCTATTTGGGATTTACATTTGGAGCAGATGGATGTTAAAACTACTTTCTTGTGTGGTGATTTGGAAGAGCAAATTTATATGGAGTAGCTAGAAGAGTTCACTCAACCTGGACAGGAGTATCTGGTTTGCTGATTAAAGAAATCGTTGTATGGGTTGAAATAATTTCCAAGACAATGGTATAAGCGTTTTGACTTATATGATGCAGATTGACTACAGACGATGTGAGTATAATTGTTGTGTTTATGTGAATAGTCTTAATGATGGTTCTATTATTTTTCTGTTACTGTATGTTGATGATATACTGATTGCTGCAAAAAGTATGAATGACGTTCGTGGTTTGAAAGCTTTATTGAGCCAGAAATTTGACATGAAAAACTTGAGTTCTATGAAGAAGATTCTTGGAATGAAAATTCATCGAGACAGAGGCTCAAGATGATTATGTCTATCTCAACGAGGCTATGTTGAGAAAGTGTTGGAAATGTTGAGATGAGCAATGCAAAGCCTGTGAGCACTCATTTGGCAAATCATTTTAAGTTTTCTGCAGAACAGTGTCCTAAGACAGATACAAAAATGGAAGACATGACTAAGGTTCCATATGCCAGTGTAGTTGGCTGCTTGATGTATGCTATGATATGTACTCGTCCTGATTTGACTCATGCTGTTAGTCAAGTCTGCAAATACATCGCTAAACCTGGAAGGCGACATTGGGAAGCAGTCAAGTGGATTTTCAGGTATCTGAAGGGTACTGTAGGACATTGAATTATTTTTAGCAGTCAGAAGAATAATTCTTCAGTTGTGGGGTACGTTGATTCAAACTACGCAGTTGATTTGGATGACAAAAGGTCTACATATAGGTATGTGTTTACTCTTGGTGGAGGATCTATATGTTGAAAATCAACAATTCAGTCTATTGTGGCATTGTCTACAACTTAAACTGAGTACATGACAGTAGCTGAAGCTGATAAAGAAGCCTTATGGCTTGCTGGGCTAGTAAAGGAACTGGGCGTTGAGCAAGGTGGAGTTCAGTTGCATTGTGACAGTCAGAGTTTATTTATCTGGCTAAGAACCAGATGTACCATGCGAGAACCAAACACATTGATGTCAGGTATCACAAGATCAGAGAGTTGATTGCTTCTAGGGAGATACTGTTGCAGAAGGTTCATGTTGATGAGAATGCAGCTGATATGTTGACCAAGCCAGTTACTATCAACAAGTTCTTACATTGCTTGGACTTGTTGAATGTTTGCAGTTGCTAGAGAAGCATGGTGGCCCAAACCACAGTGGTGCAGCTGTAACTCTCAGATATTTTTCTCCTAAGAGGCTGGATATTTGCCAAGGTGGAGATTTGTAATGGTATGACTCATATACCATATAGGGACAGACACTGGATCGAAACGGAGCGGAAGAATCTGTCCAAATTGGGAAGTCACGTGGGTTGGGGTGCGGGGGCAAAACCCCGCGGTATGGTACATGGGTAATGTTGTAATTACATATTGTGGTTAGGGTTTACTCCTGGGCTTATAAATAAGTTTGTTAGTAACCCCATGAGGTATCTCTCTATTATGTAATATATTTTCTGAATATTAAAAGGAACTCGCCGCTCTGTTCCCAAGGACGTATGCATCTTTGTCGAACCTCGTTAAATCTCTGTGTTCTTATGGATTTGTGTCGTTACTGTTTTTCTTCTCCCTAATTTTCTCAACAACATGAAAAAAGCCATCCTTTTAACTTTAGAAAATTCAAATACAGCTTTTCATGCAATGAGAATGTGGCATGCGTGTAAAAATTTAAGTTTAGGGGTTAGATACGTGAATACATACGAATTAAGTGGTATGTGTGTGAATCTTCCTTTATTTTTTTTCAAGTAATCAATGCCAAGATTTGAACTTTCAACGCAATGATTTTGCTGGCAGGTTCAAAAGGTGGTTAAGGCGACAAAGAAGGAACTTGGGTTTGTTGATGATAATATCCTCCATGCGCTTTGCAAGGTAAACTAGTCTGGTCTACAATTTGCATAATATGACTGTTTCATTCAGAAGGGAACATTTTGTAATTAGGAAATTATTGGAATTTACTTCTCCTCTTGCTTGCAACAAATGGTTCTTCTATACTTCAGGTTTATCTCTTTATTTCTGCTCATAGAGTTGTTGGATGGCTTGTTGCTGAACCCATACGAACAGCCCGTAGAGTTATCCCAACCTCTTTCTTTGGCAGTAAAAGCACAGAAATCTCTACTACTGACAAAATGGACCTTACAGATTCAAATAAATCAAAAGAAATCACTCTTCAGTTCGGAGATTTCAGATTTCGCAGAGAGCCTGTAAAGAATTCTTGCCCCACAGCCATCATCAAATTGAACAAATGGGACAGTGGTGCTATAATCTGTGAGGAGAATGCTGTTTCGGCCAAGTGCGGCATTATGGCCGTTTGGGTGGTGCCATCCAGTAGAAGGAAGAGAATTGCCACTCAGTTATTGGATGCTGTTAGGTAAAGTTGTAAGGATTTTATTTACACGCTTCATTGTTTCTATTGCTGATAAGNGTCGGCCAAGTGCGGCATTATGGCCATTTGGGTGGTGCCATCCAGTAGAAGGAAGAGAATTGCCACTAAGTTATTGGATGCTGTTAGGTAAAGTTGTAAGGATTTTATTTACACGCTTCATTGTTTCTATTGCTGATAAGTAAGTTAATTTATCTAATTGTTTCCAAAATTTGGTCCTTTTTAGGAAGAGTTTCTGCGTAGGAGAAGTTTTGGAGATCTCAGAGTGTGCATTCTCTCCACCTACCTCAGCAGGGTTGGCTTTTGCTTCCAGTTATACAAACAGCAGATCATTCCTTGTTTACAGAGCAGATGATGTTNTTCAGCAGGGTTGGCTTTTGCTTCCAGTTATACAAACAGCAGATCATTCCTTGTTTACAGAGCAGATGATGTTNCTAAGGATTTTATTTACACGCTTCATTGTTTCTATTGCTGATAAGTAAGTTAATTTATCTAATTGTTTCCAAAATTTGGTCCTTTTTAGGAAGAGTTTCTGCGTAGGAGAAGTTTTGGAGATCTCAGAGTGTGCATTCTCTCCACCTACCTCAGCAGGGTTGGCTTTTGCTTCCAGTTATACAAACAGCAGATCATTCCTTGTTTACAGAGCAGATGATGTTTGAATTTCAGAAAAAATCGGTAATTTTTTATTAATAACACATTTACCATAGTTTATTTCATGAATTCACCATGAATTGGTATTCCATAGCTTTGGTCAACATACTGTTGGGGCATTCCTTGTTTTTAATCATGTATAGAGACGTTGTGATATTGTTCAACTCTTTGTTGGTCTTACAGCCCAGAAATTTAGTTGGATTTTATTTTGTGTGTTTTTAAATAAGCTCGAGTCAATCCGAATATGATGGCTGAAAATGTGAAGAAAAAACCTATCACAAAAGGAATTTTTGAAGACCATGGGAAGCCATGACAAAGAATGGTTGTTCTGTTTGTCTAAAAAAAAGAAAAATGGGCTTTCCAATTCTGTTTTGTTCTGGAATTAAGATTGCCTTAGATTGAAAAGGATCATAAGAATATATTAAATATTTATCTTGGAATGAAATTTGTTTAGCTTGAAGAAANAGAAAAATGGGCTTTCCAATTCTGTTTTGTTCTGGAATTAAGATTGTCTTAGATTGAAAAGGATCATAAGAATATATTAAATATTTATCTTGGNTATGTATAGAGATGTTGTGATATTGTTCAACTCTTTGTTGGTTTTACAGCCCAGAAATTTAGTTGGATTTTATTTTGTGTTTTTTTTTTAAATTCTTTTTAAATAAGCTCGAGTCAATTCGAATATGATGGCTGAAAATGTGATGAAAAAACCCATCACAAAAGGAATTTTTGAAGACCATGGGAAGCCATGACAAAGAATGGTTGTTCTGTTTGTCTAAAAAAAAGAAGAATGGGCTTTCCAACACTGTTTTGTTCTGGAATTAAGATTGTCTTAGATTGAAAAGGATCATAAGAATATATTAAATATTTATCTTGGAATGAAATTTGTTTAGCTTGAAGAAAAGGAACAACCCAGTCATGATTCAATGCCATTGGATAATTAACAATTTTATTTTGTGATTGATCTATATTAGAATAGTGGCACACTAAGTATTCTTGTTTATAGTATGTATAGTAATCCAGCAAAAATTGAAACTAATCTGTTTATCACATTCCATTTGTAGTGCATGAATACTCTATCAAATTTATCCTATAATTTAACTTGCCCATGCAAGCTAGAAGTTAGATGTTTAATACATAACGGTCAGATTCTTCTCAGCCCTACTTTTTCTCTTAAGAAAACTTTGCCGTCCCCACGGCCTAAAAGAAGTATTGAGAGTTGACATGATCTGTTGATATAAAATAGTCGTGATGAGGTTATTAAGATTTCCCTCTCTTCATCAAGACATCGTTGAGCTATCGGTTGGGCTTCGCAATATTTCATCTTCTTTTACTTCTCATCTTCATTCATTTCATCCTCCATTTCTGTGTATTGCTACGCTTCTCTGAGCATGTATTGTATCATCTCCTTAACCGCTCATAGAGTAGTAGGGTAATCACAAAAATGACTACTAATGGGCCATAGGTTTTTTCATTTTTGTATTAGCAAAGATACCATTGATCCTTTTAACTTGAGGTTGAAGTGTTTGTGGTGGGTGCACATTGAAGGATGACACACTCTTTTGCTTGCTGAGGTGTGTGCTGACTATTGATGATGCTCGGAGGGGATTAGGATTAGGCCAATGGCATTTTCTTGGTTTGACAAAGTGGTGGAGTATGGATATGAATTATTTGATGAAATGGAGGGCATGCATAGTGTAGGGAAGGTTATAGCCAAGAGGTATGAAGGAGCAAAAACCGGGCAGACTATTGAGCAGGAACCATGAGATTATGGTTGTTTTCTTATTTTCATTTATTTATTTATTTTTGAATATTTAAAAATGAGAATTGAGTGTGTGCGCGCGTTGAAGATATAAATAAATTTGAAAGAAAAATGAAGTTAGAGAAAATAAAATAAAGATAAATTGCTTTCTAATATTAAAATTAAGATATAATAAAGTAATAATAATCTCTCATATACATTTGATTATAAATTTTCATTGAAGATAGGTTATGAGAATAATTGGCATGAGAGTCGTCAATGGTTGAGGTGAGTACTCATGGGCTTATGTTGTAGTAATATTTTGTTTTTTCTCGACTGTTACTAATTATATTTATATCACCGCATACCCATGATTTATGGTTCTATTGAATTTTTATTCACATTGTAGGAATGTCACATGTACTTAACATTATTTAAATTATCATAGATATTGAATATTGTACGAGTATATTGATTGCTATACTAATGGGATTGAATTAATCATTATTAGATAATATTTTTTATAATATGTTTGTATGTGCATACCTGACTATGATGAAGTTCATTTTTTTATTGTATTAATGGGGGAACATTAAGTGCACGTGTATGTGAATAAAAAATGATATTGATATTAATGTACATTCATTGATACAAGTTTAGACAGTGCTTATGTCACTGATGTATATATATTAAAAGTATATTGATATGTAAGGATACAGTATGACAGTGAATATTTAAAATTATATTGAAGATTATATTAGATAGTGCAAGTATTCAAATGCTCTTAGATTGATCTACATAAAATTTAACTGACATGTATATTGTTTTCTTTTCATTATAGTATCACAATTTAGAAGTATGAGTATTCACTGGTTATGGTTAGTCTACAATTATTTTAAAATACGCTGTAGGTTTAACTATTTTATTAAAAGACTATCAATAGAAAATAAAATATTTATAGTAGACGCTGAAATTAAAAAATAAGATAAATTTAACTGTATTGTTTTAAATTATTTTTTTTAGTGATTCTTTCATTTATTTAATGTTAGTTATGCAAAATGAATATAAAAAAAAATTAGTTCCACTATGTGATTGCCTGTGTACTTTTTAGCCGGATCGGTTCGCGACAGATGCCTTCAACTCTTCAGTTTGAATTATTTATACAAAGGCCCCCGATCTAACTATTTATCTTGCATTGATACCAAAACCGAAAAGCTCAACTACAAACATAGTTTTAGATTTCAATTCCATGTTGCTAATGTAAGACAAAAGTTACAAAATTCATCCATGAAGTACAAACATTCTCGCTCCATAGGTCTTTGAAAGACTTATGCTTAGGAGAGTTGGAAATTATTGGGAATAATTTCTCTAAAGTGAGAGAGAATGCTACGCACAGGCATGATGCATCCGGACTTCATATACAATATTGATGTACATAAAGCTAATGCATCCTGACCCACACGTAATAATTTTTCCTTACAAGAGCCATGGATCTCCATTGCTGAGAGAGTTATTAACCATTTTGTCATATCATATGCCAAACTACAGTTGTAACAATCTGAAGTTTAAAGCTCTAATCTATTTTTTCTCAACTAATTTTTGGTCCGGGCGTTTACATTCATACCATCCAATTCTGATGTATTTACATACTAACATTCAATTTTTTTTAAAAAATGCAATTTCACATCAAAATTATCATTATTTTAACTTTTAAAATATGATGAATAATGGGTGAGATGGCAGAGAGCCAACTAATTTCTAAGTGTCACAATAGATGTCACATATGCAAAAATTAAAATTTAGACATGTAAATTCATAGAAAATGTGTGGCACTTATGAAAATTTCCCTAATTTGGTTAATACTTGCCTTCAATTTGTAACAAATATTTAAGTACTTTATGTTATGTATAGATTAATATTATATAAATATCACCATTTTAACGCATAGGTAAAGTGGTTCAAAGTTAGCGGATAGATATGTAAATTCATTAGAATACAGTGGCATGTATGTAACATATTCCCATTCTTTAATGCAAACATTTTCTTCACATGAGAATCATTTCATTATATTTATCTTTAACTATAATCCATGCAGCTATGTGATTTTAAGGACAACATAAATTACAAATTTAAGATCAATTTTTATAAGCAAGAAAACTATCATGTCCCTCACTTTTTGTATTATTCCGGATGTTAAAAATCGCTATTCAACCCTTGGTTTTATGCTCAGGCCTATGAGTGAACTCAAAATCCACATGCACAAAGGCTCTCTCGACTTCAGGCAACAGCTCCAGTTTCTCCTGAAGTGTCTCACCAATATCATGAGCTTGACTCAGCAGCATGTTTCCGGGCAGCACGATGTCAACCTCGACGAAATAATTCGATCCGAACGTGTAGGCTCGAACCGTGTCGATGTGCTTGATTTCTTCGTGATGGTTCCAGATGAGATAAGTCAGCTTCGCCAAGAAATCGGGGGGTGCTGTTCTGCCCACCAATGACCACACATTCTCTAGCACAGTTTTTGCCCAGGTGCTTATTGTGTACAGTGCTATCTGCAGGAGAAAGTAGAAATCAATCAGGAAGATTTACAAACACACCACTCGAATTTTACCATCACTATCATTTTAAAAATAAAATACATTTTTTCATGCATATGCTTATAACACCAAAGTATGATAAGTGTAAATATAAAACTTTCGGTGTTAGATGTGTAAATACATAAGAACTGTGTGGCATGTACATAAATTTACCAATAAACAATTCTATCTATCAAAATGGTTCATTAAACAAAACAATACTATTATCAAACAATCAGCCAATTTTCTCACAGAACATGCAGAATTATAGGACTAAGAACAGCAGAAGAGTTAAAATAAGGTTAATTATGAACAAAAAGAAAATTTCGACCAAAAAAGGGGCATTTACATGCGTACCACCCAATTCATATGCATTTACATATCTAACATCTAAAACTATGCTCTTTTTTACATTTATACCACCTAAATCTATCATATCACATAAAAAAATACCACTATTTTAATTTTTAAAAATTAAAATGCTCATTTTCATGCATAGCTGAGGGTGTATATATGCGGCAGTTGAAATTTAGGTATCAGATATGTAAATACAAAAGAATTAAGTGGTATGTATGTAAATCTTCCAAACAAAAAATAAAAGAGAGAAAATTCCTACTTACCAGAATAGCTCCTGCAGGGTCGATCCACCAGTAGACTTTAATAGCTAGAACAGCAGTAGCTAAACCAATGGAGTTGGTGATAACATCAAAGAAATGATCTTGCGCATAAGCTCTCACAATTTCGTTTTTGAAGCTGCGGCAATAGGTCATCAGCGCGAATTTTACAGCTGTTACAGAAGCCATAATTCCAACGATCCAGCCCAACTTTGAACCATCCAGTGAAGAGTGGGACTGCAAAAATAGAAATAATGATTTTAAGTTAGATTTTTATAACAAAATCAAGTCAGCAAAATAAATTAGCAGAGACAAGGAGCTGTTGCGACATTGTTAAAAATTGATTCTGAAACATAATAAATGATCAGAGCTGCAAGCCTGCAAGGGATAAGTTTGGGGGCATTTACATAAATGCCACACATTTCTCACATGATTACATTCTTAACACCTAAATTTCATATTTACATACATAACATTCAAAACTTTGAGATCACAATAAAAATACAACTATCATTAACTTTTTTAAAAGTGAAATACACAATTTCAGGCATAGATTTTTGATACCAAAGTGTAATAAATGTAAATATCAAACTTTAGGTGTTAGATATGTAAATAAATAAAAAATGTGTGGAATGTATGCAAACTTCCCAATAAGTTTTTGTGTCATGATTTTCAAAGTATCTTAAGATAACAGTGTAAGCGAGCTAAGCTGAATCGTGAGTTAAAGTGGGGCTTGGTTTGATAAATGTGTTGAGAAATTAGGGCAAAGAAAAATATGAATCGACACCAATCTAGAAGAACATACAAAGATATAACGAGGTTCGGCAAAGATGTCAACGTCCTCGGGAGCAAAACGGAGGCTTTCTTTTAATCCCAGAAAAGAAGTACAAAATACGGGATATAGACCTAGGGTTACAAACAAGACTATTTATTAACATAGAGTAAACCTTAAGTACAATATATAATTACAAAATTACCCATGTATCGTACTGTGAGGCGTTGCCCTCGCACTCCCAACTCACATAATAAAACTCCCTCGATTGGACACATTTTTCCGCTATGCTCCGCTCCACTTCGTTCTAACATTTGTCCCTTATATGGTATATGAGTCATACCTAACAAATCTCTACCTTGACGAATATACAACCCCTTAGGAGAAATACATCATGAAGTTTCTTACACACTTAAGTGGGTTGAGCCACCATGCTTCTTTAGCAACTGCAAACATTCAATGAGCCCAAGCAATACAAGAACTTGTTGATAGTAACTGGCTTGGTCAACATATCATACATTTTCATCAGTATGAACCTTCTGCAACAGTACCTCACCAGAAGCAATCAATTCTCTGATCTTGTGATACCTGACATTAATATGCTTGGTTCTCGCATGATTCTTAGTCAGATAAATGACACTGACTGTCACAATGCAACTGAACTCTACATTGCTCAACGCCCAGTTCCTTTACTAGACTAGCAAGCTATAAGTCTTCTTTTGCAGCTTCAACTACTGTCATGTACTCAACTTCAGTTGTAGATAATGCCACAATAGACTGAATTTTTGATTTCTAACATATAGACCCTCCACCAAGAGTAAACAAATACCTAGTTGTAAACCTTCTGTCATCCAAATAACCTGTATAGTTTGAATCAACGTACCCCACAACTGAAGGATCATTTTGCTGACTGTCAAAAATAATTCCATGTCCTACGGTACCCTTCAGATACTTGAAAATCCACGTAACTGCTTCTCAATGTTGTCTTCCAAGTTTATACATGTATTTGCAGATTTGACTAACATCATGAATCAAATCTAGACGAGTACATACCATTGCATACATCAAGCAACCAACTGTACTGACATATGAAACCTTTGTCATGTCTTTGATTTTTGTATCTATCTTAGGACACTGTTCTGAAGAAAACTTAAAATGATTTGCCAACGGAGCGCTCACAGGCTTTGCTTTGCTCATCTCAAACTTGTCCAACACTTTCTCAACATAGCCTCATTGAGATAAACATAATCGTCTTGAACTTCTATCTCAATGAATCTCCATTCCAAGAATCTTATTCGTAGGACCCAAGTCTTTCATGTCAAATTCCTAGCTCAACAAAGCTTTCAAATTACGAACTTCATATTCTTTACAGCAATTAATATATCATCAACATATAATAACAAAAAATAATAAATCGATCATTAAGACTGTTCACATAAACACAACAATCATACTCACATCGCTTGTAGCCAATTTGAATTATATATGAGTCTAACCGCTTGTATCATTATCTTGAAGACTGCTTCAACCCATACAACAATTTATTTAATCTGCAAATCAGATGTTTTTATCCAGGTTGAGTGAATCCTGCTGACTGCTTCAAATTATCATGCAAGAATGTAATTTTAACATTCATCTGCTTCAAATGCAAATCCCAAATAACAATTAATGAAGCACTGCCCTGATTGAACTATGTCTGACTACAGGAGAAAAGATTTTATCATAATCTATCACATTCTGCTGTGAAAATTCATTTACTATCAGTCGAGTCTTGAAATTTTTCCCTTTTTTTTCTGATACGGTTGGTTTCCTTTTGTACACTCACTTGCATCCAATAGTCTTCTTTCCCTCAGGTAGCTGAACTAGCTCCAATGTATGATTTTTCTGCAAAAACTCTATCTCCTCAACCATTGCACCCATCAATTTCTCTTTCTCATTGTTAGTGATAGCTCATTGAAAAGTGATTGGATCATCGCTGCTGATGAAAAGTGCACAAAAGACCAAATCTTCATAACTCAATGTGCTAGAAGGTCTTATATTGGTGCATCTCTGTCTATCTCTAGCTAGATTATAATTTTGCAGATCATTTGGAATCAAATCACCAGGTGTTGGATTTGAACCTTCAACTTTCACAGTTGTTTTTGGATGCTGTTCTAAATTCATTTGCAATACATCTGAACTGAAACTGTTATCTGACACCTTATTTTGATTCAGCTGCAACATAGACTGTTCATCAAAGATTGCATCTCTACTGATCACCATCTTTTTTGCAATCAGATCTCAAAACTTGCATTCTTTCACACCTTTCTTGTAAACTAGAAAGATACACTTTTTGAATTTTGTATCAAGTTTTGATCTTTCATCTCAAGATACATGCACATAAACAAAACAACAAAAAATTTGTAAATGATTGAAATGAACTGGATTATTTGTTCATACCTCTTCTGCGACCTTGCCACCTAATGATGCCCAAGGTGATCTATTAATGAGATAACATGTACAACGACTTTCTATTCACAGTCTCTGCTTAGAAACTCTTAGGAAACCCTACATTCAGTCTCAAGCATCTTGTTCTTTCAGTTAAAGATCTGTTCATCCTTTCTGTAACACTGTTCTGTTGTGGTGTCTTATGCAGTGAAAAATGTCTCTGAATCCCATGCTCCTCACAAAATTTCTAAAACTGTGAATCTTTGTACTCCGTGTCATTATCTGACTTTAAATACTTTAATTTTTTTGTTAGTTTGGTTCACCACCTCTTGGAGAATACTTCAGATTTCTGCTTAAAAAAATACACCCAAACTTTCATGGATAAACCATCAATAAATGTAACAAAATACTAAGATCTTCTCAATAACGATTCCCTGGTAGAGCCTCATACATCATGACGCACATAATAAAAAATACCTTCAGTTTTGTATTTTCCAGTTATAAAACTGACTCCAGTCTGTTTTTCAATAACACAAAACTTATAAAGATCATGCAAAATGTTTATTCTATGCAATTTCGTCATCCCACGTTCACTAGGATGACCCAGACGCATATGTCATAGCTTTGTACTATCATCATTTGACTCCACAGAATGGACTCCACCTACAACTGTACACCCCAATAATTTGTCAATAGTATATGCAGTTAGCTTTCCTTTCATTACAGTTAGTGCACCCTTAACAATTCTGATAGTTTCCTTATTCACATATGTCTTGGTAATAAAACCATTTCTATGTAAAATGTCCATGAAAATCAAATTCTTCTTTAGATCAGAAATATTTCTGACATCACATAATGTTCTAACATTGTCAACATATATCTGAATTCTAACTTCATCAATACCAACAATACATCTATCATCACTTAAATAGACTGAGCCATAATTAATTAATTTGTATGAAGTAAACCACTATCTGTTAGGTGTTATGTGATAAGAGCACTCTGAATCAAGAATTCATGCATCCATGAATTGAGTTAATAAAACTGAAAGCATATCACCATCACTGTAATCTGAATTATCAATCTGCACCACATTTACAGATTTTGATGATGCATCACCTTTCTCCTCAGTCTCTGTGTTAAGCTTTGGACAATCCCTCTTCATATGACCCAACTTATTGCACTTATAGCAATGGGTTGTTTTTTTATCTTTAGACTTTCATATGGAATTTCGCATTTCAGAACTCTCATTTTCTTTGTTCATTCCACGATCTTGATTATCCTTAACATATAAACTGTTGTCATGAGAGCTTTCATATGCATTCTACTTACGCTAATTGTGAGTAAATAATGCTGCAATAATCTTATTAACTTTGATAGTTTCTTTCTCAAATGTAAGAGTAGTCACCGGGTGTTCATAGGAAGAAGACAGTGAACACAACAAAATCATTGCTCGGTCTTCATCCTCAATACTCATATCAAGTCGTGATAAATCTGTGATTATTTGATTGAAGTCATTTACGTGCTGCGCTAGATCAGAACCTTATTGCATCTTCAGCTCATACAACTTTTACTTCAGATACAATTTATTCGTCAAAGATTTAGACATAAATTGAGTTTTTAATTTCTTTCATATCTCCCCTGGAGATATTAGATTCATCACATGATACATAATCTCATCTGTCATTCACAAGAGTATGGTTGCTGCCGCTCGTTGTTGCAATTCTTCTCAATCTTCATCATCCATGACATCTGGTTTCGTTGCCCGAAAATCCTTCAAAATCTCTTGCTGCGCCAACAAATCTTTGACCATGATTTGCCACAATCCAAAGTTATCAGTTCCATCAAACTTCACCACCTCGAATTTTGCACCACAAATTGTCATTTGAAATTGATCATGCAACGAATTCTTATGCAAATTTCTCTGCTAAATTTCCAAAATTGCTGAAGCCAGAAATTTTAATTAAGTTCCTTCAAAACAATTTTTTTCAAAAAAGTATTGAAATATTCCCTTATATAAGTTTCTTCAATTAAATTTTCTTTAATTAAGTATTTCTCTTAATTAAGTTTCTCAAAAAAATAATTTTAACAAAAAATTTCCTTTCCTCATTCCCTTCCTCTGCAGACTTCTAAATTCACCCAACTGCTCGCGATGCAAATCTGCCTGAACTCCTGGAGGTCGCGAACTTCTCCCGCTGTCGTGTGCATCGCAAGTTGCCGCGATTCGCGATTCACGAATCCCGCTACTCTTCCTACTGAATCGCTGAAATCCTTGCCGACCGAAGCCTAGCCGCGTCGCTGCCTAGCTGAAACTGCCGCAAGCCGCACGAACTCCTTCCCACACGATCCGCAAACTGTTTCTCCTATCTGCCGCGATTGCGAGCTCTCTGAGGCCCTAGCCGAATCTTTGTACGCCGATCTGAACTGCCGCGAATCTTTATTCGCAGATCTTCGCGCCTGTTCGCGGTAACACGCGAACCTCCTTCCTTGAAAGCCACGATTCTGAAAACGAAGCCCTTGCCAAACTTCCCCGAAGCCAAAATTGTCGAATCATCTTCTTGGGCCAAAATTTTCTCTGCCCTAGCTGTCTCTGATAACACTTATTGAGAAGTTAGGCGAACAAAAACTAAATCGACACAAATCCAAAAGAACACAAAGAGATTTAACGAGATTTTCTCGGGAGCAGAACGACGGCTTTCCTTCAATCTCAAAAAAGAATTACAAAATACGGAATATATATATAGTGTTACAAACAAGTCTATTTATAATCCTAGAGTAAACCCTAAGTACAATATGTAATTACAAAATTATCTTTGTACCGTACCGCGGGGCGTTGCCCCCGCACTCCCAACTCACATAACAAAACTCTTCCGATTGGACACATTATATAGCTCCTCCGTTCCAGCATCTGTCACTTAGATGGTATATGAGTCATACCTAACAAAATGCCTAGTTAACTAAACTTGATAAGTAAACAATCAAAGTTTTGAACTAGTCCTGATTTGAGTCATTATTTTGAATATATTAAAATTCAAGAGTTTAAATATAAATCATTAAATATATTTAAAAATTATAATTAATTAATATGAAGTGAATTTTTTAAAATTTCTCTTCTAATAACTCATTCTTTTTTTTTGTCATTTTAATATAGCATGCGTTTGAATCAAAATCACCTCTTCTCGTTGATAATAAACAAGTTACTCTATGAGTTGGCTCAAACTATAAAATGAGCTTGCTTGAGCTTGAACAGGATTAATTAATCAAGCTCAAGTTGGACGTAGCTCAAACTCGGTTTGACTCATTTACACATCTTACGATGTCACGCTCAAGCAATTTTGGCATAATTATGTGTTTACAAAATAAAACTGTCAAATAAACACAAATTAACAGTTCAAACAAAATTATACCGACGCAAGAAGTTGCTGACCAGACTCCAATATTACTTGGAAACCAAGGGTAGCCATCACTGAGGCAAAAACTACAATTCCCTGCAACATAAAATTGAAAAAAAAAACAAACCAAAGAAGTATAATTCTTACATAACACTTCAAGATATTACAAAAAAAAAACCAAAATGTAATTTTTTTACGAATATATTACAAGTATTTTGCTTAAGAA
This sequence comes from Phalaenopsis hybrid cultivar, assembly GCA_002079205.1. Lineage (NCBI taxonomy): Eukaryota > Viridiplantae > Streptophyta > Magnoliopsida > Asparagales > Orchidaceae > Phalaenopsis > Phalaenopsis hybrid cultivar. The sequence goes on from JXCR01125516.1 coordinate 102,824, forward strand.
TCATAGAGAGATAACTTACTACAGGTTGCATTCGCTTTTTGCCAATTGGGTATCTGTACTGGTTGGGCTTTTTCATGGCGTTTGATGTGAACCATAAAATCAATCCAGAGAGAAGATCCAGCAAGGAATCGAGAGAAGAAGCAATCACAGATAGAGATCTGCTTGAAATCGATGCGTAAACTTTGGCGATAAAAAGAATCAGATTAGACATGTTCGATATATTGATTGCCATTCTCTCGTGTCGAGCCAGCTCCGCAAGCTGATCCTACAAAGCCAAATAAAGCAATTTGTTAAGTCTACTACTACTTTAAAGACCTTTAACACTGATGTTTTGTATTCAAGGGTTTGTTTAGGATAATTTTCTAAGTTTCAAACCGCCACCATAATTCTATTCTTGAAACTATTTTTTTTGTTATTTTCTAAAAAATTTTATAGAAATAAGCTACTTTTTGCAACCAAATCTATTAAAGGTGAGGTGATCGTAAGAAAATTACTTTCTGACTTTTCAGAGAAAGTTAAATATTTATAATTCAAACCGTAGCTTTCTAAGAAATTATTTTTCTCATCACAGTTTTACAATCATCTTTTACAAAAAACTGCAACCATCTCATGTAGACCCAGTCATTTTTTAAAAGTTACTTTATCAACCCAAACTTAGAGATCAAGAACGTTCTATTTGGGGCGGCTTTATCACTGCTTTGTTTTTCATATTAGAGTAACAAATCCATTTGGCCATCGCTTTCTTATTGGCTTTTTAGAAATTTTTGTTGTTGGAAGCTTTTTTTCACAATCAAAACTATTAAAGTATGAATAACTGTAAGAAAGATGTTGTTGAATTTAAAAAGAAAAAATGAGAATATTTATAAATCCTATAGCAACGTTCAAAAAAATGTTTTCTCTAAAACAAATTTACAACCGCCACTATAAAAGACTGCAGCTGCCACTATAAAAAACTCCAGTTGCCCCAAAATAATCCTAAATCTCCAGTGAATAAATAGTTTACACAAAATACATGATTTCCCACGAAAAAGACATATTTACATTGAAATATTGAAGGAAAAACCAAATATCCTGTGAGATATATTGGATTACCTAAAGTTCAGCACATTCTTTAACATACCTCCGTTGGAGCACCTTCTAAACAACCCAACTCATTAATGCTTTCCATTTCAGTAAAATCCTTAAGAAGCTTCTCCTGTTTATGATAATATTTCGCAACTCGACTTTCCTTTCCTGGGAATGAAAGGAATGGTGAGCATTAAATGAATCAAATTAAACTACAAAGGATAATACTTAGCACTGAATAAGCATTTTAAAGGACATTAAAGAGGGCACGCACAAGAAAAAAATAATACTTGATAAGCATGGTAAGAAATTCACACAACCTTCTAGTTTTTCAGGGTTTAAAACATCAATATGAATTCTTTTGCACGTCTTCATTAATAAAATGGATTCAACTCAAATATTTTTGGTTTTGAAAACGTATTTGGTTGGCATAAAGTTTATATATTTTCATTTTTAAAAATTTTTAATTTTTTTTTAAATAAATCAAGTTATTTATAAAACCATTGAAAATAACTAAAAGATGTTACGGGTGTTTTAAAACAATTGTCTCAATCAAAAATGTTTTAATTTAAATCAATACATAAACAAAATAAAATAAAAACAAAAAATTTAAAAACCAAAAAACAAAGGTGATCCCGAACGGCCCCTTGATATATCATTCTTATCTATGCTAATTTCAGTAACTCCATTTTTCTTTCCTCATTTAAAATTGACAGACACATAGCAATTACCAAAGGTCTCCAGAAAGAGTCAAGAGTAAAACATAGAGCAATAGCTTCAAAAGCTGGAAATATCATCAACATAATGTACTCTTCACATTCTTTGTGATAGAGCTTTTCAAATTTGTGTGACCGATCTTATTGTTTATATTTAGGACAATTATTGGGGTAAAAATCTAAAGTATAATGAGCCTAAAAAATTTATGTATTTTGAAGTAAAAGAAGCCGACTTAACCCAGAGTTTGTTTGAAAAATGGCCTAAAAATGATAATACATAACATCACATAAAATAATAAAATTCTTCATTGCAAGTGAAATGATACTGGGATGATATTAGCTATTCATAATGAAATAACTAGAAGTCTGATATTATACATTAAGCAAATTAGCTCAAATAATCATGACATAAATGACACCATTTAGGAAATGTTAACTTGAAGAGCTGACTCCAGTTTCCCAACTCAGATATGCAACAAAGTAAGTTCAGCATGATGGTTGGCCTACTTTATGCCTAAGAACAATTAAATTAATTATCTCAAAAAAATTTTCCATTTTCACAAAATGATTATAGGATATAAGTTACAAAATTTACATGCGCCACACAATTCATTTACACTTATAACACCATGGAGTCATAAACCTAAGCATTAAAGGTGTAATTCCCATTTAAAAAAGTAGCGATGGTGGTATTTTTGATGTGATGTTAATGATTTGAGTGGTATACATGTAAATATGAATGTTTATATGTTAGATATGTAAATACATAAGAATTTTGTGGTATGTATGTAAATTACCCATATAAGTTTTGCCCTAGTCTCTAAAGCTTATTGCATACAGTATAATCGAGCCTAGTGTCACGGACATAAAGTCCCTCATTGGCTAGGTGCAGGGCCGAAAAACAGTATTTAAGTACTGGGCTGCCCACCACCCCTAAGAGCTCTTTTGGGAGGTGACACATGGTATCGGAGCAGATTACTGCCTGCAAGGTGTGTGAACTCTCCATGATCTAGTGGGACCCTCGGTGGAGTCGATATGTGACGAGGGCGTCATGTGATTGGGTGGAGGAGAATATCACGAACAAAAAATCCCACATCGGCTAGGTGTAGGACCGAAAAGCAGTATTTAAGTCTTGGGCTGTCCACCACCCCCAAGAGCTCTTTTGGGAGGTGACACTAGACTTTTTTTTTCTTCAAGGTGATTGGTCATTAGTGTACACAACAGTAGCAGTCTTCGTAATCCTCAAACTCTTATTTGATTTATTAAATGTTCGTTTCCAATGAAACCAAGTCACTCAAGTATTTCCTTTTAAATTGAGCATCCTATTTCCTTTTGAATTGAACTTTTAAACAAGTTGTCTCTACGAAACATCAATAACTAGTTATTGTTTCCACCACTTTAGTGAAAGCGAGTTGCTTTACCAAGAAAAATCATTATAAGACTTATTTAATTATATTTCATTTCAAAAATGGATTAACAAATACTAAAAATGATAGATGTAAAATTATCCATGTTAAAAGTAATCTTTTTTCATTTTGAAAAGTGTTCATGATAGACTTCGAGTCTAACTACAAACTAACGGTGATCTATCGGCACTGTGAAAAGAATAGCTACCCATGCATAAATCATCAAAGAAACTACAACTTACATCATATTGAGATCGTTTGAATATTATAAAGATGTTCTCAAATTTAATTGAAACTCAAATAATAAAAAATATGCAACTAATGTAAAATCCTGAGGAGCCAACTGATTAACTTCCAATCTAATTTTGATAACATGACTATCTTTTCTTGTGACAAGCCTAAAGCCTGATGTAGGAGAAGTGCAAAGCATTGCGCCAATAGTGAGCTCTTCTCAAATTCGAAATGCCAACTTGTCTCTCCTCACAACTCAAATCATTTTACCAGAATTCTCATGACCTTAAAGATTGGTACAAACAACAAAGTTTTCTTATCCAGAATACGCCAATCTATCTTCACTGCAAAAATCAATCCAGTTTGCTAATGCTATACTTTATCTTAGAGAGTCATCCCATAAACAAAAAAGCATAAAAAAGTGTCCAATCTTTCGAGGGCATGTATCCACACTGAAATAGAACCCTCCGCGTATACAACAAGTTGAACTCTCCTAACAAACAATTCTTAGATTAAAAAAAATATTTAAATCATCAATTACAATAAATTTGTGGATATTATTAACCATTTTGATCCCGGGAGACATATCTCTACCTTAAATCATGAGCTTCTTAATTGGTAAGAGCATATCAAAGAAGAGATTCAAAGAGAAGACGAATGATATTTTCCCAATGCAACCATAGAAATTCGAATCCTTTACTGAAAATAAAACTTAGGTGAGGGGTATCCCTAAAAATTTTCGGGATGGATTTGTAATGCCAATTCTATTTGAGTGAAAAAAGAAACTTTTTTGCTACTAAATCTCGGTGTTTTTATTCTTTATTTATTGTATTAGTCTCCATAAGTATCTCTCTAACCAAGTTCTTAATCAAAATCTAGTATGAATAGCATGCGGCTTAGTGCCACATGTAAGGGTAAGTTGGCACAATTAAGACAGAAAAGGATGATCTGGTTAAGTTTGTAAGGGGTTAATTGGATTGGACTTGCCAATTCAGAGCTTTTTTTGACCCAAATTAAAGTGGTCAATGAGTCCCACCCATTCAACATGATGCATTATAGATTGTCTAGGGTTCTCATATTTGGGTTAATTGATTCACATTAAAAGTCATACTTCAAAAAATAAGAATTTTCTGATCATAACTATAATTTTATTTGAAAATATAACACATTGAGTACTAAAATAATAAATAGTAGTTTAGCATATAATAAATTAAATTATAATATATATCATATATAAAATCTTTATATAAGTATAATATATTGTATTATGTATATGCGCTTATGTGCAATGATGTTAGTGTTTCGCAAAGAGATAAAGCCCTTATTTAACTACTTCAAAGTGATTTAGAGCATATGAAATCAAAACCATGTGGATAAGAATCCTATATATATATAATTTTCATTAGTAGAATACTTCAACTTTTCCCTCGTGGTTTTAAAAATTGGGTCGGACCAACGACTCTGAGTGGTTCAACCATGAAATGGTCCTCCAGTGGTTTAGTCTAAAGCCCAAAATCACTTATGTAAAAAAACAATCAAAACTAGCAATTAAACCGATCGATGAACAAGAAAATTTTTTTAAAGAACTATGTTTTGATCTAGTATTGATCAATTTTTGGATTTTTGATGATCAAATGATTACAAATAAAATAATTTGACTGAGTTAAAGAAAATAATTAAAATACTATATATCAAAAATTTAATTTAAATTCATATTAAAAATTTTCAAGATTAAAATACCTTGAATAAAAATATTGCATGTTAAATTAGAGAAATTATTCTAATATTTATTACATCATTCAATTCAACCCCGATTTAACCCCGACTGAACCATTGAACTTTAAACATTCATTATTTCGGTTCAATGTCCAATCTAATTTTCAAAACCTTATTTTCCCTTTCAATCAAATCGCAAGTTGCCCCACTTACTTGGCTTCACAGTTTCCTCCAACTATAATAGTTTTCTGCTTGAAAATGAGCCACTTAATTCAGAAAAAAAAAAAAAAAAATTCTTGTTAAAAATCAAGGAGAGACAAACTTATTTCACGTCTTATCTAAGCAACCAACGTATGGTTCTCTAAGACCTTACTGTCACATTCAAGATTTAGCTCTTTAGCCAGTTTAGGAAGACTCTAATAAAGTATTATATGCTTTACACGAAAATAATTCTCCCTCCACCCCAAGCGAATAAAAAAAGAGCGAATCATCATTTTCTTATGTCTTTTGTCTTCAAACCAAAAAAGAAAGAAAAACAAAAACGTTAAGATATTCTGACTCCATTCTCGTCCCAAAATTTTCTTATGATATTTCAACAAACTATAAATCATCTGATTTTAATTGATAAACAATACAAAAATAATCATATAATTTCATAGATAAGATATAGATTCATGAAAATATTTGCTAAGTATCAAAAATCATAACAATATATTATTCAGAGTTTCACAGTTCAAACCTCTTCTTATTTTATTCAAATCAAAGAAGAACAATACACACTAGCATATCAATTTTTTCAGCCCATCATAATCGTAATCGCGTCAACTTCCTCACAAAAAATTTTTCCAATAAATAGAACTTAAGAAACCCAACCGGACGATCCGCACATAACACAAACTTCGCTTCCAGAACAAAAATGGTTACCGATCGGTAAAGAACAATCAAAAATCGATGCAAAGAATATAAGTTTTTGAAAAAAATTACAGTAAATATATAAATCTAAGAAGCGATTTCAAGCAGAAATACCGCATTCATACCCATAGAAGCACTGAATACCCGAGAAACCAAGGTCTGCTCTCCCCGGCCGCTCGCCCCCTCCGGCAACTGATAACTGCTCACGTTAATACGCCACGAAGACTCCGATGAACTAGCGTCCCCATTTTCTCCGTCGATCGCCGGAGCCATAATCTCTGTTATCTCTCCGCTGCGCTCTTCGTCGAGAGAATCCATCGTTCGCCTCGTTGGTCGAAACCCCGCTTCAGTTATCACTGGGGGGAAACGTCCGGGAACGACTTAACTGTGACGTGGCGTTGTGTAGACCGTTGATTGATCTAAAATTGGGATGCACTAGCATCTGCGCCGTCCGATTCGATGCTCGTATGAAAAGAAAAAAAAGAAAAAGTTGAAGAAAATAAATAAATAGTTATTCAAAAGCTTTTGCGATGTTCGAAGTTTGTACGATAACCACTTGTAAATTGATGGGATTATTATTATTATTATTATTATATATATATTCAATGGAATGATCAAATATTATCATACATGATTTTTAGTTAACTAATGTGTCTAATAATTCGAGTACCATAGTTAACTATGTCAGAGGAGATTCAAATTTCTAACCTGAGGGGATGTCAACCAACATGTTGGGGTACGCAACACTGATGTGTCTGTTATAAAATGTTGCATGATATTATTTTTTGCATGGAAAGGCTTCATGTTTGAAACTCACCAATATATATATATATATATATA